>CABFWB010009306.1:1050-13634 GCA_902151455.1 Timema bartmani
ACAATATTTCCCCCTAAACATATTCTAAAATGTTGTAAGGAAAGATAAAAAAAAAAAAAGGTTAGTTGCTATAAAAATAATGTCTATAAAAAAAAAAGGGATATTATTAAAACATGCAATGCAAGTGTATAGTCATATAGTTTTAAGTATACCATACAAATATTTTGAACTGTCATTCAAATAAACGTTAATACCTCAATAGTACAACAAGCCAAACATAATACATATATAAAAAGAATATAGGCTAAGATATCACTAGGTATTTAAAGTTCACCACTTAAACTATTTTATTATGAATTGCCAACTCCAAAATGCATACCCATTGTTTACCTCAAAGATGTCATTTTCTCCTTAGCAATTACTCCACAAATACAGGCTGTAAATTACAGTAATACATCTCTAAATGTTTTGTTTTAAAATAATTACTAAAAACACCAGGGAGTTTCAAAGTAGCCTATTATTGCACTCTTGTTTACATAGGGACCTAAAAAAATAACGCTATTTTTGCACTTAAGTTTACTAACTCTATCTATTATCCTCCTAAACATAGACAGATGTGCCTTGAAGTTATCCCCGTTTTGTGATGTGTTTTTGAGTGGACATGTAGTTCTTGAGAAAGTTTCTTGTCATTTTATTTTTCTATCCTACTATTTTATCGAAACTGTCCTTTGGCACCATTTATTTTTTCTTGTAAAGAGTACTAACATAAGTTTGTGTACATCTAAACTAAAGCCTTTACGCTCCTAAGGTTTTCCAATTTAAAACTGAATCCGAATATTTTCTTACTAACTTGAATCAAATCCTAATAGAATATTAGGTAGATTATATTTTTGAATCGAGTCCAATCAAAACCTGAGGTCATTAAGTACTGTTAAATAATGAATATATTTTAAAATACAAAATTTGAAGTTTAATATGGCCAAAACAAGTAATGTATCCGTGCTAATTTCTTTGGGAAGTTAAATTACTTTTAGATACAATTTCTGAATTAAGTACAGCTGAATCTGGGATATATTTGGATTTGCAGTTTTGAATCTTGGTATTTATCTTTCAAATATCTATATTTGGAGTTTCGAAACCAAGACGAATCACGGCAAGATTCAGTTTACAATTCCAAATTTTGAAGCTCTTAATTTGTGATAAAATAATATAAATTAATAAGTATTAAATCACATTGCTGTAAAGAAGAGCCTGGGACAACTATGCTTAGAGTGGACACCCGAGTCAATTATATATAACCTTTCAGTCTGGAATTTTTTTAAACTTTATGGAAAAGTTGGAATAAAACTTTTTTAAGTTGTGTGCATCGGTTGTTTTTTTCTTTTTAAAATTAGTCAAAAGTAAACTGAATGAAAGTATCATTGAAGATAACCAGTGTAACATATTTTCTCACATTTGTCTCTTTTAAAGGAATTCGGACAATCCCAAAATAAACTATATCAACATCTTTATACAGAGTTAGACCTGATTGGGCGCACTGTGTTCAAAGTAATCCACCCTTGCGCCCGAAGAGAAGTGAGCTGATGGTGCCCAGCGTGGAGAGCTCCTCTGGTTTACTTCGTTTAGCCGGCACGGTCCCCAGCACCATCCCTAGGTCAGGCCTCACCATTCCGACAGCCCCCTTATGCTTCCTCCCCAGATGACCCAGCCCGGTCTCTAGGGCCATAGTACCTGGGTGTCCAGGGACACCTAGTTCCCCGTGCACAGGGCTGGGTGGCGGGGTCGCCGCCGGCACGAGTTGGGGCGCATGGGTTCTCTCCTGCCTGGGTGTGGAGATAGTACTCTTCAGACTGGTGAGCTGCGTCATGGGGCTCTTGTTGGTGCGACGTGTGTAGAGGGCCCCTTGAAGTGTCAGGGTAGACATGGCCGAGGCGGTGGTTGACATTATCGTCTCCAGACCGATACGCTCCAGCTTCTCCACCAGGCGAATACCCGTCAGAGCCTGAAACATAGCAGGGCCGCCAACTCATCAAGTCTTTGTAATGTTCTATCATAGTAAAAAAAAGTGAATAAACTGTTAGATGGGCTGATTCACCTCTACCCCCTAATCCAAGTCTTTATTTTACTCAATAATCTTTGAAAATAACTTATTGGAGTGTGCTATGCTCTTTTTTTTTTTAAGTGAAGCCGACTTTAATCTACCCTTGGCTGAGTTGATTTTATCTATATATATTAAAATTAGAGCTGGAACAAATCCAATAGATTGCAAATTCAAATCTTGGAAAAAAATATTATGAACACAAGAGAAAATAGAAATAAACTATACAATTGTACAATTGGAATAGTAATTAAATGTCCTTTATATTCTTCAATGCATTCATTAAAAAGCCCATATAAAGAGTTTAGTGATATATTACAAATAAGCAGCATCAGAACTCAAAATCAAATTCCAACTCAAAATTTTATTTATATTCTTTGAATTTCAACTTGGACCATGAACGTAAGATAGACTAGGAAAGTGGAAGCCATGGGAATGAAGTTTGTGAAGAGCATGTTAGCTGTCACAAGGAGAAACAGGATTAGGAATTAAATTATCCGGGGGAGAGTTGGGGTACAAGGAGTAGATGAGATAGTAGAGGAAGCAAGAGTGAGATGGTATGAGCAAGTAATGAGGATGTTGGAGTACATGAGATAGTAGAGGAAGCAAGGCTGAGATGGTATGGGCAAGTAATGAGGATGGAAAAAGAGAGGACGCCGAAGAACATGTTGGAAATGAAGTATGTAGGGGAAAAAGCCGCAGGGGAGGCTAATAAAGAAATGGGAGGAGCAGATAACAGAAAGTGTTCAAGTGAGAGGAGAAGAATGGAAGATATTAAAGGAGGAAGAGTGGTGGAAGGTTAGAGGAAGATGAAGGTATTTTACTAAATTGACCCTGTCATAGGCTGGAAACAGTTGATGATGAATTTCAAATTGTATAATTTCTGAATCCTTGAATCTCAAATTTATTTAAGGAGTTGAGGATCTCATCCACTAATTTTAATCTGAAATAAAGTATTGTATTGAACATCTTAATATAACTTTAGACACTAAACGATAAATATACTTTACACTCATTACTGTTCTCAGCCTGTGGCCTGGGTCAGTTTTTATTCAAGCCATATATTTTCCACTACCAACTTGCTAGGCCTGTCGTAGTTTCATATGCCTTATAATCCAACTTAAGACTAGGACAGGCACAACATCCAGTCCCCAGCCATTAATTTATCACTGTGAAAGGATAAACCCACATTTCACCAGTGATAAATTTTATGTCCATGCCGGGAATAGAACCTGGGACCCTAAATACTTAATACAGTTTAAAAATATTTTAATAAAAATTGTTTAATATGTTAAGTTTGCCTGAGGTGATGAATCTAGTAAATATCAAAACATTATATTCTAATACTGCCGATTTTTTTTGGTGATACATACACTTGGTCTATCCAGAAGGGTTACAAACTTACTTTGAGGGATTACACTATGGTGCAGTGAATTGAGCGTGCATAACAACACCAAATTAAACACAATTGTGTATTTTAGATGTTAATTTGTTAATCTTTGCGATGCTTTGTAGTTATCGTGATCCAGAATTATTTTTTTTTACTTAAGACAAACAATATAGAATTGTTATAAGTTTCCCAGACCCTTAATAATATATATTACTAACCTTCCTATCTGAGCGTGAGAGAGCCATTTTGTTTCTCTTTATCTTGCGCGCTTTCGCTCTATCTCCTTCACCGATGAGTGTGCGGCGTAACAGGTCGGCTCCGCTATTGAGGAAACCTGCACATTCAACAAACACATATTAGCAAGTGATAAAGAAAAGATTAAATCAAGGATTATATATATTTTATAGTCATATATGGAAGGTATATGAACGATGAATAGAAACAAGTAAGAGGAAATAAATATAAATGGCTTTTAAAATGGAAAAAACAAGTTTACACTAAGTGGACAAAGAGATGGTTGGTTACCCCTTGAATAAAATGCGAGTCATGTGACCAATGGTTTTTACACCCCTTGACACCCTAAATGAAATATGTGAAGTCAAACTGCAGGTACATAAAAGTGCACATGAAACCAGAACTAGCTCCTTGACTTAATCTGAATCTGACCAATATACAGGATCGGATCGTCGGAAGATAAAAGAATATCTCCGAAAATTCAAAACAATGTGTGAAGTGTAATAGTGCAACAGTTTAAGAAGAGAAGACATGAAAAGAGAAATGTGTTTTTCTATCTAGTCCTAACCTAACTATCCTTTAAGGTTGACTTCCTTCACTATCACTTTACATTAGTGTACAGTGTTTCTACACTGTCTTTATACATTTCCAAACCATTAGGTACTAATTCATTTTATTATAAAATAACAATAATAATAATAATAATGTTATCAAGGTTGACCACGAGAGATATATATTTATTTTTTATTTTCTAAAAGGTCCTCCCAATGAAATTGGACTATGCCAGTACTGGTTGTAAACATATCACAATTAGTGCATATTTTCTCTCATGAGATAGAGATGAGGAAAGAAGTATTACGAGGAAGTGATCCACAAATGTGTGAAGGAGAAAGTGGAAAAACATTTATTTTTTTAAATACCCTAAATAAAGCTGGCTGGGATTCAAACCCCAACCTCCCTGTCACAGACAAAAAAAAAGTCAACACCTATTGCTTACTTACCAGGAAACTTGAGAGAGCTGTAAGGTGGTGGTGATGGGGGCGGAGAAGGGGGCGGCGTGCCATCTGGACTGTTGCAAGGGGTGGCAGTGGGGGTAAAGCTGCGGTCCCCGCAAGGGGTGGAGACAGCCGAGGGTGTAACCGCCTTGATCCCTCGCTCGTTGAGCAGTTTGGCAAGCCCCAGGGTCGTGGAGAAGGTGATAGTGGACCCCCGGCGACTCAGACACACCGGGGTGGGAGGGGCGGGCGTGTTCTGGTGCGAGTTGGACACCGTACACATCTGGCTGCCATGCAAGCTGGAAAAGTAACATACACACCCATATATAAATCAATTTACAGGTTATGTGATCCTTAACCCACCTGTGCCAAGAAATGAAACTTCACATCTGAAAATTGTTAGGATCCATATCAATTCGAAGTCTAAATATATCCCAAATTCTGATTTGATGCATTTAAATTCAAAATTAGAATCTAAGTTTAACATTTGAAAATTTAACTTTTTGAAGAAGTTAATTCAGATCTATAATTTGACTAGTCCACATGAGCTTGAGAATGTCATAATATTTAAAATCTAGTCATTACTCGGACACAGTTTATTGACATTTTTATTGAATTTGTTTAAAATCCTTGATTAACTAAGTATAAAGGTAAGTATACACTAGAGGCAAATTGGAAGAGAGACTGTCTCAGCTGTGTTAGTGGACAGAGCGAGGCAAACATAGCCAAGCCAACTCGTGAGGCAGCACACACACATGGCCTCGGCTTGCCTCGCTTCAAATATGCCTCTAGTATGTACGCACCTGTAAATCATACTCTTGCTTGGTTCCAAAATTGTACCGGTATGATCTTGGGACATAGTTAAAAATATATTGTTTTTCACAGGATGGCGAAACGGAATTATGGACTCGGGTCGCCAAGCGACATGGAAAAAGCATTGCATGCATTGCGAAAGCATGGGTTTTAACAAAGAGATAGAATTTCATACAATTCCCGAACCTACTTTGAAACACCGTATTGATGGAAAAGTAAAAAGAATGGCGGAAGGAGGTACTGGAGTAAACCTGAACGGTCTTCTTCCTACCCTACCATTAGCTGTAGAAAATGAAATATCCGATCACTTAACCAAACTTTCAAAACATTTTTTGGTATGACAATTACAGTAGTTTGTAAGCTGGCTTATCAAGTTGATAAAAAAAACATGGTTATAAGCACATGTTTAATCAAGAAACCAAAATGGCTGACAAGAAATGGTATTATTCCTTTTTGAAAAGACAACCAGGGCTATCATTACGGCAACCTGAAACAACTTCAATGGCTCGAGCTAAAGGTTTTAACAGGGAGAGTGTTAGCCAGTTTTTTGATTTACTTGAAAAGATATGTAAGAAAATCATTTTGATGCAACTCGAATTTTTAACGCAAATGAATCAGGATTTTCTACTGTGCAGAAAAGAAATGATTATTTGCAGGTGGTGAAAGGTGTACTAATACGACTCTTGTCGCACGTGTTAGTGCGTCAGGAATGTACATCCACTCAATGATTATATTTAAGAGACTAAGAATGTCCCCATTATTAGAAAATGGAGCTCCAGCAGGCAGCTTATTAACGATATCTGAAACAGGCTATATTAACAGCATACTGTTCGTTAAGTGGGTGAAACATTTTATCTCTACAGTTAAACCAACAAAAGATTTTTAAAAAAGTGCTTAAATCTGAAGGCCCTAGAAACCCCCAAAGAAAATGGCGTCGTCATGCTGCAGCTTCCGGGTCATACTACACATCGATTAAAGCCCCTTTATGTTGCTATTTTCGTACCAATGGGTAAGTATTATGATCAAGCTGTGAGGTCGTGGCATGTTTCCCCACAGAGAAAAGCCTGTCGCTCAAGAAAGTGCAGCGTATTTACTAAACAAAGTATATGGGAAAGCAGCAACGATCGCAAATGCAGCGAGCGGCCTTAGGACTAGAGGAATCTGGCCAATAACCCGCAACGTTTTCAGTGATAGTGATTTCGCACCCAAGTGGAGCTTTCACGCATCTAGAGGATCCAAGGCATGAACCTAATGAGGCTTATATCAACTGTGAAAGTGAGAATAGGCCTATGACTAACAGTGAAGAAAACTCAAATCATAGGGAGGACACCCGTGAAAGCACTAATAAAACGACCACACTTAATGCAATTATTAGTGCTGCATTAGTTCTTCTCAGTAAACAAAAAAAATCTGTTAGTGCTACATTTTGTGGAAGTTATAAGCTAAAATCATCAAGTTGATTTCAACCTGGCCCCACCCACCATCTTACAGTGCAGCTCTAACGACAAAACCTAATGCAATTGTTAGTGTTACATTAGTGATGTTCATTGAACACAAACCTTTTATTAGTGCTACATTTCTGTGGAAGCTATAAGCCAAAATCATTGACGTCAACTTGGGCCCGCCAAATGACTTTGGTTTATAACTTCCATAAAAATTAGCACTAACAATTATTTTGCTTACTGAACAGCACTAACATATCACTAACGATTGCAAATGGTTTTGTCGTTATTGTTACCCCGCAAGATGGTGGGTGGAGCTAGGTTGAAGTAAACTTGGCTACGCCCAACGATTTTGGCTTTTAGCTTCCACAAAAATATATCACTAACAGTATAACACTATTGAGCAGCACTAATGATTGCATTAGGTGTGGTCGTTGGTTTCATGGGCGGGGCCAAGTTTGTGCACCTCAATGGTAGAGAATTGGTGCGGCGCGCAAAGCCAAAGGTCCAGGGTTCGATTCACTTGTTGTCTTAATTGAATAAAAATAGGTTTTTAAATAAAATAATCATTAATAAGTTGTAGGGCATGCTGGGACTGATGAATACTGTCAGTCCAAAGAGTCACATTTGTAAATTACCCATAAATTAATTTATTTTAGGAAATGCTTCCCCATATACCATTTTTAAACCAATTCATAATTATTTTTAAAAATCACTCATTTGTAAAGTACCATTTTATTATTCTTTTAAAAGAAAAACCAATAAGTAAAAAATTTATCTTTTTTTTATATTATCATTGTGATAGTGCTGCTTTCTAGTTAATATATAGTGAGCTAAGTAGAGTCTCTGCTGCTGCCATCTACCAGCCATGTGGCACCGCAATTAAATGGATACAATTCAGGATTTTGTGGATATGATGCTAATAATCCTAGTGGATATAACACAGACTTTTTATTTGTGGTGCGTGTTTAAGAAAATGTCTGAGTGGAAACCATTCAGAATGGATACAGTTCAGTCTTCACTACCTGCTATTTCAAAATGCCTCTGATTTGTGAAGAGAGCTTGCCCTATCGTGATACAACACACAGTTAAAAAAAATTCTTTAACAAGATAGTTATTATTGATTCATCCTAACTTGAGACCTGAAATAAACAAACATTCCCATATCATTATTCGAAGGACCTCTATTATTGGTGGAACATAAGTGCAATATTTTTAACAGGCGGGACTATGTATAATCAGTTCCATACAGTTCCATAGCCAAGTAGGTCACTACGAATGTTTGTATTTTTTAATGCTCTTTAACAAAACTTAGGCCAGACTCAGAAAAAGCCATAAATAGATGGGAATCACTCAACACACACAACAACCGTCATTTCATTTAACACTGCCGAGATGAACTGTCGACAGACCGTTTCTGACTTGACGTTAACATGTGATAAGGACTGTACTATGAGATCCCTCAATGCTGAGTCAGGAGTTTGTTGATATTCAAATAGCGCTTGCAATTATTTCTAAATAAAATGAAGGGATAATTTTGGTTATAATAATTTTCTAATGTTATTTTAAAACAAGTTTAAAACAAAACATAGGAGATTAATTAGAGAAAGGATACCATTGATGTAAAATGGCAACCAGCTTCCAGTTAGACTCAAAACCATCGAAATGAGCATGATGCAATAACAGACGCAAGTGTGTTGCAACGCAGTTTTGAATTAAAAGACTGACCTGGGGGTGACACTGGTGGTGTCGTCAGGGTGTAGGATGGTGCTCGTGGTGAAGGTATAGACAGAGCCAGTCCCTTGGAAACTCTTGCCAGGGTTGGCGTATTCTTCATCCTCTTCAAGGTCAGACAAACTGTACATCTCAAGTCCAAGCTCTTCCAAGGGGCGCCCGCCGCGAGTCTTCACCCCCGGGCGTTCGTCTAGAAGACCCCCGAGCGTGGGGGTGGCTAGCTGCGCCCATGTCGCTAATGTGAGGGACCCTTCCAGAGGCTTCACAATCTGAAACACGCCACCCAAACATAATTGAACAGGTGTGTTTTCGCAGTTAACTTAGTATCGATGTTAACAAAATGTTTATGACCAAAACAATACTAGATCTCGGTTTGGTAAAACTTTCCTTGACCATACTAAAGAGTATGGTTACTATACCAATGAGCTGAGAATTTGTGCGCCAATTTCAAAACAGCATCATTCCTTGTGTTAGATTTAAGGAAGTATAACTTCTTAGTAAATGGATTTTAAGTCATATGTAAATTAATTTTTACCACCGCGTCTTACTACCCGTTCGGGTTATACGCTTAAGTACTAATTACGCTAATGGATTAGGAATTGGGATGGTTTAATATAGAGGAAGTGAACCCGCATTTGCGTGGAGGAAGAGTGGAAAACCATTTAGGAAAAACCACCCCCAGTTCACCCGACCGAGATTCGAACCTCAATCTCCCCGTCCTCTGCGGTCGAGCTCAACACGACTAGCGCGTTAGCCAACTATGCCACCGAGGCGGGTTGNGCGGTCGAGCTCAACACGACTAGCGCGTTAGCCAACTATGCCACCGAGGCGGGTTGATATGTAAATTAAAATGGACAGCAATTACTGGCTAGAAATATATGACAATAATAAGATAACAAGAAACTGTTTAGTTATGGATAAAAGAAATAGCGTATTAGTATATAATTTACCATTTAGGCATATTTACTCTTACACACGTGCATAATGATTTCTTAAGGCTTTTTTTGGAGGGATATGTTTAGCTTGATATGTTGTGTAAATATTAGGACTAATCAAAATAAGCACCAATCTAACTATGAATAAAAATGTCCATTTTCCATTATTTTTTATTACATGTAGGTAACTTACATAAACTAACCTAACATTTGTTATATACACTCCAACTCAACCACCATTTTTGTTTACGAAAAACCACTCAAAGTAGTTTTCGTGCTCCAACTTGGTTAGAACCACTTGGTTGAAAACACTCGATACCAAGATATAACCAAGTCAATTGCGAGCACTCGCCTAATGCTAGGAGCGTTTTCAACTAAGTGAAAATGACAACCTGGATCAGGTAAACAACCCCGGGAACTTTTGACTTGGTGTGCCAATTCTCTATGACTTGGTGTGACAATTCTCTATGACTTGGTGTGCCAATTCTCTATGAATTGGTGTGCCAATTCTCTATGAATTGATGTGCCAATTCTCTATGACTGAGCCATCCGGGTCCGTCTCATATCCTGGACCATCGTTCACGAGTTTTATCGAATATTACTGTGGTAACCGGTGAAAGTATCGGCCACTCTATAGTCATCCCCAATTAAATTAAATTACAGCACCGTGTCTTACTACCCATTCGGGTTACACACTTAAATACTAATCACACTTATAAATTAGGAATTGGAAAAGTTGAATTTAGAGGAAGTGAACCTACATTTGTGTCAAGGGAGAGTGGAAGACCATTTAGGAAAAACCACCACCAGTTCACCCGATCAAGATTCGAACCTCGGTCTCCCCGTCATCGGCAGTCTAGCTTAACACGAAACTAGCGCGTTAGCTAACTACGCTACCGAGGCGGGTCTAATGATCAATAGTGATGCACACAGCCAAAGACCACTGGGTTGATTTCTATGTCGAAGTTGTTATTTTTAACTTATTTAAATTTGATTGTTCTATCAGGGCCGATCCTATGGAACATCATCATTATCAACTGTTTCCAGCAGGTGGCCGGGTCAGTTTAGTAAAATGCCTCCCTCTTCCTCTATCCTGCCACCATTATTCATCCTAATTTCTTCTATTCTTTGCCTCTCACTTAAACATTTTCTGTTATCAGCTCCTCCATCTCTTTCTTGTCTTGGCCTCCCTTGCAGTCGTTTTCCTACATACTTCATATACAGAATTTTATTTAGCATCCTCATTACATGCTCATATCATCTCAGCCCTGCATTCTTTATATCTCATGTACTCCATGTACCCTTACTCTATCCTGGATAACTTCATTCCTAATCCTGTTTCTCCTTGTGACAGCTCAAGCTGCGTCCAGACTAAAACCAAACGATGAACAGGACAACAAACATTTCCATGAACAAGTTCGTTGTTCTCTTCGCTGCGGACGAGTGTTCAGACTTGAACAGAATATGTTCACAACTTATTCCCATGAAGTGGACGGAATAGAACTAGCTCAAAATACGGATAGGTGACATATTTTTTTCCAGTGTGACAATGAACGTTCGAGTTCCTAATGCCGCAGAGTAAGTAATTGTCACCCTTGTAATCACCTGCAATTTCTCGGGTAGTTTCCAGATTCCGCTGCGACCGCTATAACCGCTGCTTCCCGTTGACATAATGCTATCAGGAGTCCTGCAGCCAAAGGGTAGGTAGGTGGGCGGGGTTTGACTCCCGTCGGATATAATCATAGCCCGTGTAGCTCTCCGAGCTGAGGGTGGCTCTCCGGGCCAACACTTCCGCAGGCGTCAGCCGGCGCAGGGCCGCCTCAAGGTCGGCTGCTCCTGGACAGCCGGGAACTCCTGACCTTGCACCGCCACTGAAAACAAAACAAGTTTACATGCATGTTTCTTGTCTCCTCTTTAAAGAAAACATCTTTTACCTTTTTGAGGTATTTTGGAATATTATTTGGAATAAGGTATAGGAAAGGTGGATGGAAACATATAAAATGAACAAACAAACAAAATATGGCTTTTACAATGAAAAGAAGAACGCAGTCCACACTTTACAGTGCTACCACTGTATAAAGAGATAATGGTGGCCTTTTGAAGAAAAGTGATCACTAGCATCCAATCCCCGACCCAGGTTTCATTCTATGAGAACTCCTAAAGAGGAAGCATGAATGCGCCACACAACTTCCTATGTCTTACGCACAGAGATAGCTCATTCAAATCTTTAATACTAAAAAAGAATTGGGGATTTGAAAAATTTTTAGATTTAGAATAGCAATTTTGAATCTAATTATTTTATATAAATAACATCTTATAATCAAGTTTTGTTATAGCAAACAGATAAAGAGATCACAGCTGCAGAGAGCAAAAATCTGTAATGATTTTAATTTACTCTTCATCAACATCATCATCATAAACTGTTTTCAGCCTGTGGCCGGGTTTGTTTAGCAAAATGCCTACATCTCCCTTTTTCCACCATTCTTCCTCCTGCACTATCTTCCACTCTCCTCCTCTCACTTGCACACTTGCTGCTAATCTGTTCCTCCCATCTCTTCCTTGGTCTCCCTTGCGATCTCTTCCCTACATACTTCATATCTATTAATCTTCTTGGAATCCTCTCTTCTTCCATCCTCATTATGTGTCCTTACCATCTCAGCCTTGCTTCCTCAACTATCTCATGTTGTTATCCCTCCCTTCAGCTTCGAGGGTAACTGGTTGATGTCGCGACGACGGCAACGTTGTGTTCAGACACGTGCGGGTAGGGGTAGGAAAAAGGTTGGCGAGTGTGTTCCGGCAACGTAAGTCGCGGTGAAACATAAAGTCCCAGCAACATGAGTCACGGTGGGACGTAGGGTGATGGTGGAGAGAGAGAGAGAGGGTTAAACAATATTGCTCTTTTGTAACATAGGACAATTTAATAGCTCTTTCAAACCGGTTGCACACCTGGGTTGGGTAGCCACTCCCTGACTGACCTCTGAGCGAGGAACCACCGTGTTAAAT
>CABFWB010009307.1:0-13630 GCA_902151455.1 Timema bartmani
GTTGGAGTACATGAGATAGTAGAGGAAGCAAGAGTGAGATGGTAGGGCCATCTAATGAGAATGTTGGAGTACATGAGATATTAGAGGAAGCAAGAGTGAGATGGTAGGGCCATCTAATGAGTATGGGAAAGGAGAGGATGCAAAAGAGAATGACGGAGCTGAGGAATGTAGGGAAAAGACCACAATAAAGGCCAAGAAAGAGATGTGAGGAGTGTTTAAGTAACAGAAATAATGAAAGCTAGAGGAGAAGAATGGAAAAGATTAAAGGAGGAAGAATGGTGGAAGGAGAGAGTAAGATGGAGGCATTTTACTAAAGTGACTTGGCCACAGGCCGGAAACAGTTGATGACAATGAGTTATTCAGACCTAGAAATTATAACCGAAAAAGATTGTTGAAATGGGGATGCATGACTTTTATACCAAAGATCTAACCACTGATCTCAGTAGTTAAAGAATGTAATAATAATTGGAGAAATGTTCTTGACACAGGCCAAAATTTTATTCGAGCAATGTTAATTAAAATGTGATGGCAAGCATGCAGAAATAAATATATTTATTTGGATTGTCAGTTTGAATTAAATTTAATACCTTATAACATAAAACAGGCCCTTGAAAAGCTTGTGTTATTTTATGAAAGCCAACAATAATTATTGCTATTCATCTTTTAAAATAACACTTAGAGCCCCTTCACATGAGGGGGTCACTCAGCAGCGCTTCTGAGAAGTACTTCCACTTGAAAATACTGGAGATAAATGGACACAGACACAGAACTGTCTCCTCCAATCTGAGTAGTTGGTTTTACCGCTTGTCACATGGGACTGCAGCCATACCACTGTTTTAGTGGTGCATATGTGGTGCGGTGGAATTGCTGCTAGCACGCAGGTGTTGGGAGCCAACTGCCTACCCCAGACCCCCAGTTTCTACTTGAAAATGAGGGTGCTTGTGTTACCACAATTTTTTTTTGGTGTTTGTTGTCTGGACAAGTAATTTAGTGGGGAAACTTCGAGTCATTTTGTATTCATACTATGTAGTATATAACATTAAAACATATTCAATTTTTATGTAAAAGCTAAACTTTCATACGGTAGAATGGCCTGTCTCATGATGTTGTCATTTTTTTCTGAATTTCATTGCTAATCTCAGCTACAAGCTATTTAAATGAGTTTTTAGACATTCGAAAATATGAAGAAAAAAACTTTTCATAATAGTTTTGTAGATCATAAATAAGTTATGAAATATACCTTAATTTGATCTTTCCAAAAGCAATGAGTGGATCCTATATGATATTTTCAATTTTTATGTATATTCTTCCTCTGTATGAGCAGCATTGCTAAAAGTAGATGTATTTTCAAAGTCCACGTTCACATGATGACTGAATTATACCCATTTAAATAGCTAGTGTAAACAGGATTTCAAATGCACATGTTAGACGCTTGTCAGTGGCGTTGTTGAAGCGCTTCTCAGAAGCACTGTGGTAGCCCCGTGTGAAGGGGCTCTTATTCAAAATGTTAGCATCCTAGGCACTGTATTTATGACATCTTTGGGTCAGTTAATATGAACTGCAGGAATAAAACATACTAGGCCTAAGCACTATGTGTGTTGAATTTTATTAATTTTGGATAAAATAATTTTATTAATCTGATTTTTGGATTATTTTGAGCACTTGTGTATTTATTTTAAAAATTTTTTATCTAGGTTTCAAAGTATTATTAAGTCTAGCATAGTGAATATAGGTATTAGTTTGATAGTTAGTTAGGTAGTAGTTTGATAAGTACATGAAACAATTTATGTTAATTTTCTGTGGCAAATAATGCTTGATTTTTCATTTATTTAACTAAAGGCACATTTAGTTGGACTAACAACAGACATGGTGGATCCATACAAGTCTGACAACTTTTTAAATATATTTTATAGTATATGTTACCACTCAGAGTGAACTATATGACTGAATATTTATCAAAGAGAGAGGTTTTTGGCCTTTATTTATACTATTAGTGAACTAGACTACTAAATACCTATCAAAGAGAGAGGGTTTCTCCTTTTTAACATAGTTGCTAGGGACGTAGCCTGCTTGGTTGCGTGAGTTCTGCACCCTCCACCAGTGTTTGGAGTCGTCCAAGAGGAGATAGCGCTCATTCTTACGCAAGTCCAACTCTTGTGCCCCTTGGGCTGCATAGTCGTATTTGGCCACCACGTAACACACATCATCTTGGCTAGTCTTGCCTGTAACAAGACGACGTCTCTAGTGGGTTACTTTGGTTTTATTATTGCTAGAGTTTTGACCAGTTTCCCTACTCACCCATAGTCATTACATACATTTTTATTAATATATGTAATTAATACAAGATAATAAATTTAAAAACTGAACAATTGAAGAACAAGAGATATTCTTTTAAAAAAATCAACTAGAATTCTAAAAAAATAAAAATAGAAAAGAAGAAATAAATGTGTTAGTAAAAAATTGATAAGATTGAACAATACAAGTTGGATTTAAATTATATTAAATTACAAGTTCCCTGAGTCATTGACTATAAAAATACGAAATGAGACTTTCCCATTCAACAATAGAAAACAATATCATAGTTTGGTGAAAATCAGAATAAAAAAGGAAATATTTATAATGGAGTTAACATAGGGAGAAAATAACAAAAACAGACTGTAAAACACAATTGTGCAAACTTTTTCATATACTGTGGGTGTACTAAAGTTTGAAATAAAATTTTCAAAAATAGGTTTTCAGTAAATTAACTTTTAAATTTACCTTATAAAAAAAATAGTCATCATATTGTTAGTCAGAATTAACACACTGGTTATATAAATTTAAGAAAAAAATTCAAATTTGTTCAAACAAATTTTAACAAGTTTAAAATTATCAAAAATTGTTTATTTGTAAACAAACATCAAATTATTTATAAAGTCGAACTTGGTTTTCGCAAGTACAGAAATAACTTAATCATGGCTGTAGTGAGTAAAAAGCTATAATTATCTTAATTTATGTGTATTCCCACACAATTGCTCACTTTTATAACAAGGGTACTACATGGATATATCATACAAACTTTGGTAACTGTGCAAACATTATTGGGGTAGTTGGAAATATCCAGCTCTTGGAATAAACAAAAATTAAAGGTGTGCCTTAGCTCGTCTGACTACATAGGAATATGGTTTAATTTATGACCTTGCCTTGTCCTCAGGACCGGTCTGCATTCTACATCCATCTTCACACTGCCCCCTAATGTAAAATCAGTTAAAAACAAACTCTTCTATCAGAAAAAAAAAGTGTCTTTAAATTCGTGAAAAAGTCAAAATTATTCGTTACATATGGAGAAAAATATTGAAATGAGTCGTTCTCTTCAACAGTATCCATTGCAGAAGAATAAATATATTTACATACCGGCAATGAAAAATGGCATAATTGAAACAAAAAAAAATAGGAAGAGCAAGCAAACTACGTAGAAATAAATTGTGTTTAGTATATTGTAGTTTCTAAAAGCATATTAATACAAATACGTAGGTAAGTTATGTAACTATATTATTTTTCTTTAACTCTAACATTTCTTTTGTTTATTGAACATATATTTTTAACATGTTATTGAGAAATACAAAAAATATGAGGTAAATTTAACTCATCACTGATAAAGTGATTAATGGTTTTAACGAGAAAATTTTGTTGGTTGCCTGGATCAATTATTATAGAGTTTGACCATATTTGTAAAAAATTATAGCTTATATGATTAATTATCACAAAATAAATTTCCACACATCTATTTTGAAATTAATCTTATTCACCATTTTTTTTTAAATTTAAATTTTCTAAAATTTGTCTTAAGTAAAGAACCCTTAAATTAATTTATTTTAGGAAAAGCATCATACATTATTATTTATCATGTAAAATAGTATCTAAATATCAATTTTGAACAAAATTGTCTAAGCCATTTTCATAAAATTTGGAATTCATAAAAATCACTCATTAAAAGGGCTAAGGTCAAAATAAAAAAGGAAGAATTTAAATATCAAATTTGAACAAAATCCATCAATCTGTTTCAGATCTGTGCCTAGGGACAGATAAACAAAATTGTAAAATACACTATTTTGGCTTTAGGGCACATAAAAAGTAAAATTCACCATAACCTTGAGGTCAACATTTTCATGATTACAATACATTCTATTTATATGAGAAAGTAAAAATATCCCTTACGGATATGAAGAATATATTTAATAAAAGAGGATAAGTCAATGTAAAGGTGACCTGGCGGTCTAGGGATAAGGTGTCGGACTTCTGTGCTGGGGGTCCGGGGTTCAATCCTCGGCCCCGGCACAGATTTATCTGATTGCCAAACCCTTCCTTCACCTCTGACAAGACGTGTAATAATCACAACTTGTGAATGTGTGGAATGCCAGGCCTCTACCGTGGTTCGGATTCCACGTTAAACTGTAGGTCCTCCATTTCATCTCACAATCACCCTACCATTATACATTAGCGTAAGTTCATATAATCCGAACGGGTAGTTAGACGAGGTGATGATGATGATAGGGATGCTGATGATGATGCTGATAATAATAATAAAGTTTTAGTGTGTAGTAGCGCCCTTTGGAAACCACATAATAAGGTTAACACCAAGAGGAAAATCAAAATAAACAAGGGCTTTAAGAATCTGACAAATCTAGTCTATGCTGTTATGGTACACACATAAGAAAAGAGTGTGAATGAATGGGGATTTTTTTTAAATAAAATAGTTCCCAAAAGAATTTGTATTTGTTGTTAAAAAACACTTGGCTGCCACTAATTTTTGATAAAAGCAATTCTTATTCTCGACAACGCCCTTTCACAGCCGGCCAGCGACAAATTAAAAGATGTAAACATAAAAGCATTGTTTCTAGCAACAAATGTTATGTCCGTCTATCTGCCAATGGACTAAGGCATCCTTGAAGCTTTGAATGAAAGGTATTGGCACCGGCTTCTTGGCTGTCTAATATCGGCAATTGATGACAATGAAGAATGTCTAACCACCTTGAAGAAAGTCGACATGCTAGATGTTATAATATGGTTGTCTGACGGATGGGAAGAAATGTCGTCCATTTTACTTGTACGATCAAGGAAAGTTTTATTGGATCATAATTGAAATAGGATTGAAATAGTTTATACTGTAGACCTATATAAGCAACAGTATGGTGGGATTTGTTTTTAAATTCATAACAAGTTAAAAGTAACAGTTCTATCAAATGGCGTAGTTGGAAAAATAATCTCCTGAAGTGTAAAATGGATGCTATTAACTAAGAACAGGAAAGTTTTGAATTGTGTGAAAAAAAATCCATGAACGCTCCAAATGATGTTGATTAGTTAATAAACTTATTTGCGCTGTATTTTTATAATAGGGTGTGTATTCACACAAATCCTGTATCAGTTCACCCCTTAGACGATGATGATGCCACTAGACTTGTTAATTCAATTGTGGCCTTCAGGCACTTTTAAGTTGGAAGCCCCTGGTTTAGGGTTTGATTTTAATATTTTTATAGAGCCTAATTATGTTAGGCTAAGCCAATGCATTGTAAGTTTCATACTAGCTTTAAGAAATAGCACAAATTCAAAATTTGAGACTTTTTTTAAAATTCTTGAATACTTTTAAGGGTTCTAAGGTTTCGAAGATTCGAGAAGAACATTTCTAATTAACACATACAATATTAAAGTTTCCAGATGTAACGTTACAATAGCTAGATATTTATTTAGCCGATAGATTTTGCCTACTACTTAAATAAAATACCGATATTCATTTTAATATTGGGTGCTATGGTAGGTTTATTTTAGGTACAGGCCTTTCTTACTTATGTGCGTCAACTCTGGCATCTAGTAATGTTTTCAAATAAAGTCAAGACTTTAGACAACTTCTGGGTTGATACACTTTGTAAGTTTTGAAATTACCAGATTTTTCCAGGTTTTCAAGACCAAAAAATATGTATTCCCCAAGTATTTGATAAGCAAGACTTTAAATAAATAAATAAAATCTCAATATTTTCAGTTTTCTATTAAACTATTATCCTAAAAGCTGTTAAAGGTATATATTCTAGTGTTCTTCGGAAAATGGTATAAATGTGAAATAAGACTAGATAGTTTACGCCTGGATATTCTCTTCTAATTTCTATTTTTAAGATTATTAAAAAAATATCTGAAAGTTCCTTGAATTTTCCAAGTTTTTTCTTTATTTCTGGATGAGCACTAACCCTGACATTCCTTTTATATAAGAAGTGCAAAATATATATTGTACAGAACACTTATTTTAAAAATAAAAGGTAACTTATAATATTCCAAGACTTGTTTGTGGAGTGTATTTATAAATGATCATACCGTGTCTCATTGCTGCCATGTGATGGGGCGGGGGACGAACAACAAACTTGCCAGGAGGTTCTCTATCCACACGAAGTGATCGAGCCTCCAACATTTCTCCCATGCCACAAATGTACGCTACTTTTAATGGCTACAAGCCAAGCCGAACGGACAATGCATGCTGCGGTCCATCCCGCTTGAGAGAAAACCAAGATCTGTTTACGCAATCAAAACTACAACAAACAAAATACAAAAAAAAAATATATATATATAAATAAAAATAAGACACAACAAAAGATGTAAAAAGTGATAAAATATCAAACTAGGCTAATTGTTCTAACTTGCATACTCAGAAAAGATACATTGAAGCATTCACAAACATATGATATATTAATGTAAGAGAAATATATGATGAAGCAAGATATGAACAGTAGAGCATTCCATTAAGTCAGGTAATTAAACACGCTGATTAAACTTATATGGGCCACCATTAAACATAGACAAACATCCATTACTACGGTAACTAGGCTACTTTATTTTAGGGCTATTACAGAAAAGCTGATTACATTGAGCCTACTAAATTTTTAAATCTGTTGATTATAGGACAATTGGTGCTTTTCCAAGCCACTTTTATTTTGCTTGGTTATGCCCTGAATTTTTAGTGTTGACATTCATGTTTAAGCTGTACATACTTAGCTAAATTTAATAAAATTAGTAAAGAGAAAAAGAGCTTAGATGAATGTAATAATATAAATAGTGTGTTTAAAACATATTTGTCTTACAATTCAGTCTAGTGTACAGTAACTTAACAATAAAAATAGACTGAAAACCTAGTGTAAAGTAAATTATACAGAAAAAAAATAATATATATATATATATATATTAGTACAGCGTCTTACTACCCGTTCGGGTTATACGCTTATGTAGGCCTACTAACTATGCAAGTAGTATTATGTATTAGGAAGACTATATTTAGAGGAAGTGTACCCACATTTGTGTGGAAGGTAAGTGTAAAACTATTTTGAAAAAAACCACCCTTAGTAAGCCTACACCCGACCAAGATTCAAACCTTGACCTTACTTTCATCGGCAGTCTAGTCTACTGCAAGAGTAGTATCTTAGACCATGCAGCCACCAGAACGCAAATATAGGCCTAGCTTTTAGAAATTACCTACGTTAACTAAGTTTATCAAAGATTGTTGGTAATTTAATTTATTTCCAAACTAGTTAATTGAATTCAACTATGTTTGTGATGTGAATTATGAGTATTAGGTTTACCCACCGTGTGGAATTAAAAGAATTAAATGTACAGAAAAGAAAATTAAACAAAATTACAACCTGTACCAAGTATAAAGTTACATGTAGTTCTTAGTATACAGAATAAAATGATAAATTACTATTGCTGCTATGTAAGCTAGTGTTCTTAATGGGTCCGAAAACTGAAATCCTCATTAGATTGGGTTTTCTCACCAATTTTAAATATTGAAAATCAGCTAAGCATATTTGCTTTGAGGCCCTATGTGGTTTGGTTAACATTCAAACTATAATTATTTCCATGTATGTATATGCGCTTTTAAACAGTAGTCTTATAATTAATATTTAATAATAAAATGAGAATCTGATTTAATATCAAATGTATTAACTTAAGTATTTTTTGGGGAGATGTGTGAAAAAATATAGTTTACTGTCAGCCAACAAATTATTCTTATAACCTCAAGGTCTATGTAGCCTTCTAAAAAAAAAAGTATTTTGTGAATGAGGACTAAAAATATTACAGGTTAAATCGAATTCCTGCAAATTAAATCATTTTAGGAAGTGAAGGAAATTATAGTGTTAATTTAAAAGCAATGAGTAAATTTTAATGCAGCAATGAACAACTCCTTATGTCAAAAACATTACTTCCACTATGAACAATCAACCAACATTACACATAGATTCACATTTATGGTAGTGTATTCATTTCGTTGAATGTAAATTTCTTACCAATTTTCAGACTTGACATATTCTCCTTAAATGCATAGATATAAATAATTTATTTTCCAAAACAACCTCTTCCACCCTCACCGGGGTTTCATGAAATCAGCACTGAACACCTTCACAAATTCACTTTCCTTCGTGTATAACAAATATTAAATTTTGCAAATCCAAAATAATATATAAACAAAATTTTTAAAGAATGTCATTTAATCAAAGGATTTTAACATAAAGTTAAAGCATCAATTAATTTTAACATTAGTAAGGACCTAGAAAACGCAATCAAATTAGTATTTAATAATATTTTATGAATCATTATTTAATGATATTCAATTGTTTTACTCACTAGCGCTATTTTGATAAGACTATATTTCGGAACTTCGCTGTCATTGATTTCTATGGTGTCTATTGTTATTAAAACGTAGTACAGTTTAATTTGTATTTATTCTTTTAAATAAAATGACAATTATAACAAAACCTATCACAGACAAGAAGTCGGACAAATTAGAAGAACCATTGGTGGAAAATGAACATCTTCAACCTTTGGTTAGTACATAAAATTGAACTTATTTACCAGGAAACACCCTCTTTGTGATTACGTGAATAAAATGGCAACAAAATATTATTCTACGAGATTATTATTAAAGTTTGAAGAGTTAATAAACCAATATGTTTGTCTAAAAATTGAAATTTACTATCACTTTTGTCTAAGAATCATTATTATAAAACTTTCATTCTATAATTTTCAAAATTTTTGGCTTCTTCTCATCTTACCTCTTTTAGGACTTGAGCAATTGATTCCCTTTAGTCAAAGAAAAGTCAAATGAAATTTGAATGTACTTTTTTGCATAGATAAATACAAGAAATGTACTTTTGACATAGCCTCCAGTGATAAACTAATAATTGTTAATAATACACAAATTATGTTTCTGACAAAGGGCCTTAAAGTTATATAACAATATAACAAATCATTTTAACTGTTAATTAAGTTAACCTTAACCTATAATTAATACATGTTGGCCTATACCCTATTTGTAAAAGTTTTGTTTAAAGTGAGCTAAACATTTCTGAGCCTACACAATGAGATTTTCTTCTGTGTTATACTATGAATAGTTTAATAATGTTTACCATCGTAACATCCATACACACAAAAATTTAATATTGTAAAATAATTATATTTAATATAATTATCTTAAAGAAATCACCTTTATCATAGAAGAATGTAAATATGTAAAGGAATGTCACAACATGGTATCAAACATATTTTTATACACAATATTACACTTAAGATATCAAATCATTAAAAATTAAAACTATCATTAATCTCACAAATAAATGCTGAATCCAATGATATGCCTACTATAATTTGGTAGCTTTTAGGGGTCGAGTCATTCAAAATTATCTTATCGTTAAAACATTTAGACATCTCAATAAAACCTAAGTGTAAACGTAAAAACACTAGACCATCACATAGTTTGACCCATGGATGATATGACATCTTATACCTACTACGAAAGTCAATTTATTTTGTGATTATTAATTAAGATTCTAATTTATTAGCTAATGGAAGCAGCAAGGTTAAATCAAGTCAGCCGATTAATTACAATAATGAAGGTTAGTTTAAGCTAAGTTGGAAAGGAACCTTAATTATATATTTATAAATTACTTAGCCTTAAAATATATAGCCCCTATTATTACTTTATTTTAATATTCAACTTCTGGTGGGTGTGTTCACTATTATTTTCAGCCTTGTGAGCGCTTACTGTATGTAAAATCGTTAGTGTATGTTCTAGTGTGTTTTTGTTTGGATAGAGAAATATTGGCTAGCAGTTTTCAAGAAATTCTTCTTTCAAAAGAGAGCTAATTGTGGCCGCTGTAGAACTTTATTGCGCTTAAATTGTCTCTATAATATACGTAAAGCTTTGGTCATGCAATTTTACCGATTTTTTAACAATATTTGTTCTTGTGTCACTTAAGTGAGTTTGATTTTACATTTTTTATTATAGAAAGTTTTTTAATAACCTTGGATTTACTATCATTGTATTCTGCACAATGTTATGAGTGTACCGTAATACTAGTAAAATTTTGTGATTTTTTAGTTTTCTTAGATAAAAAAATTGCCTTATTGGTATGGTTCAATTTTGTCCTCTGCCTAGGAATGTGTGTTTATGAGAAATTGCATCTTGATGTTTGGGAATAGGTCTACGGTGTGATCAAGGTATGCAAAAGAATTTTGAGGAGCATACAGGGGATTATAAAAAAAGCACACTTTTCTGAGGGAAAAAAGATGGTTATTCTTTTGCAATCTAGGGGTAAGGTGTCGGACTTCTATGCTGGGAGTCCGGGGTTCAATCCCTGGTCCTGGCACAGATTTATCTGATTGCTAAACCCTTCCTTCACCTCTGACAAACTTGTGAATGTGTGGAATGCCAGGCCTCCATCGTGGTTCGGATTCCACGTTAAACTGTAGGTCCTCCATTTCATCTCATAATCACCCTACCATTACACATTAGCATAAGTGCATATAACCCGAACAGGTAGTAAGACGCGGTACTAATAGTAGTTATTCTTTTGAAACTCAAAGGGGTGAAAAATAGAACCTGCTGAGCGATTAAGATATAGTTCATAAAGTTGTATCAGAGTAACTTGATGTTTATAAAAATTACCTATAAAATTTCATTTGTGTCGTCTAATGAAATAAAATGTATTTTCCGAGGTGTATTTCTCTATAAATGTAACAAGCTATGAAAACATTCTTAATTTTCTGTGGGGACTTACCTCACTAACAGTTCATAGGGATGACCAGATAGTCTTTTATCTCCTTCTCTTATAACCTTTCTATTCCTAAAACCAGTAATGTAATTAGTACATAATTGAATAGGCCTAACCTGAATTAGTAAGACTAAAGCTATAAGAAAAAAAAATAATATAAAAAACAATTATATTGAAATAAACAGTATGGTAGGTATGTAGCTATTCAATATTTATAAAAGTGTTTTTTCATTCTTGTTTTTTCACCAAATGTATAGCCCATTATTTGGAAACCAGTTTGAACCACAAAATAAAACAGATAGGTTTTGTAATGTAGGCCTACAAAATTAAATTTTTTTAGCAGCTACTTTGGATAAATTAGATCTTGAAATACGATATAGTTTTAACAAATGTTTCAACTTTTATGGAAAAAAAAAATTAGGGGCAAAAGAGAGAAGATAGGCAGCCTTAAAACTTTGATGTTCTTTTTGCTTTTGCTAGTCCCTCCAACATGTGGGATTCGTTTTGATATTGTTTATTGATGTAGGTCTTAGAACAAGGTCCTTGTTCTATCAATGTTCCTACTCAGCAGTTCAGTGCCCTGACCTATCTTCAGTGTTATAACTAACTGGTTTGAACACACGGCCGCCCGGCGTTGCAGAGTTGTTGTCTCTCTCGAACTTCCAAGATGGGTTAGGGCATCTTCTTTCATACTGAACATGGACTTAAGCTGTAGGATATTCACCCCACAAGTTGCCGTAACTTGGTAGCTGAGTATATAGAGCACTTAATAGTAGCCTCTTAACAACTGTCGTCCTCCCCCCTCGTTTTATGAAAAGGAGGGGTGTTGCCTCTACTCTATGTTATGCTAATGGGCAAAACCATCTATACCTCAGTTTTAGCTTATGTGGTGCTGACTGACGGCTTTGAAAAGCTACCAGACCAAATTATGTATCCCTACGCCGAACCATATGATCTGCAAAAAACATGTCTTTAGCAGTTGTCACTTCTGACAGTCAAAATTTAGGTATATACCTAAATGTTGACTGNTCAAAATTTAGGTATATACCTAAATGTTGACTGTCAGAAGTCAGATGTGAACTGTCAGTCAGCACCACATAAGCTAAAACGGAGGTATATGTTTCTGAAAACATGACCTGGTACGAGTACATAACTGCTGACTCAGAACAATTGACAGTAAGAGTTCTTAAGTTTATATCATCCTTGCATGCTATGGATTACCTAGGCTGCAAGCTACAACACTACACATGATTATTATTTTTTCATCACTTTGTGCTTCTAAACCCTTTCTATTTTACAAGCCTCTGAAAATTTCAATTTTGTTCATTTTATTACATGAATTAAAACCCAATTAAGTCTTGATTAGATAAAGTAAAGCTAATTTAATTTAACTAAATACCTGTTCTTGATGCTTAACATGCTATCTGTAGCAGCAAAAAAAAAGTAATAATCCTGAATTTGAAAACACTTTCAAGTATTGATTTTGGTGTCTAATCATTAGTTTACAGGTGTTTACTCAGTGGTACATTAGATAAGAAAACAAAAGTCTAATCGATTTTCTATAGGAGTAGTGGTAATTGACAGCCAGCAGAAGATGTAAAAATAGTTAAAAGAAAAACACAATTCTAAATAAATTGTGGTGAAAGTTTTGACTGCCAAAAGTGTCAAAAAATCAATAAAAGGTCTTGCAGATCATATGGCTTGGCGAATGGATACATTAGAGTAGATCTGGTAAATTTTGCTATATGCTAGATGGCTAATTGACTATGTATACAAGGTTTTGTTCATAGACCTAGTCACATTTTTGAGTTTGAATTGTCAATATATACTTTGGGCCCAATAGCGTGATAGGCTTATTATGTGAACTGTGCAATTGAGGAGGAGGAGGAATAACCCAATAAAGAAGGTAATTTGCAGATGGCCAAGTTTTAATTTGTTTAAGAAGGTACAAAAGTGTACTAGGCACATCTTAAAAATATTGATTTAACTAAGTTAATTGTAATTTTCCTGTTACTAATAATCATTTTAAGCATATTTAAAATGTAAACTTATTGTTTGCAATAGAAAAATTACTACACCATTAACAATCAATGGGTGGGTTCATATGTAGCACAGTCCATTTGTGAATATGATTGGCACTGCTAATAACCTATATAGTGAAGAAACTCAATACTCTATTAATACTGTCCACAATAGGTTGGCTATGTGATCACAATTGATATATACCAAACTCATTTTTTCAAAAAATGTTCCACTCTCCTAAAATCATTTATTCCAAGCTTAGATTTTTATTTTTAGATCATCATTCTTCTTCAACTTTTGTAAGCCATAATTTTACTTGATTTTTTGTGTTAGTTTTGGTTGGTAAAAATTATTTCATTTTATTATTCTTATAAAATTCTTTGTTACAGGCAAACATAATCACAACTGATATGTTTTCAAAGTTTAATATGTCTGTGCTCAAAATGATGGGCTTGAAAGTATAGATATTAGGTACAAATTGATACTGAAAAATGAATATATTATTTTGAATACATTAAAATCACAATACAGATAACATTAAA
>CABFWB010009308.1:0-13627 GCA_902151455.1 Timema bartmani
TTCATCAAAATCTCGAGTTCGATTTTTTTGACGATCACAATACTTTCTCTACCTGTAAGATAGAGAGAAAGTAATAATGTGTGCAGAAAAAATCTTATGGTTGTTAAGGGTTAGGCCAGCTTAAACATTTGTGGAACACTGACTGGCCGTAAATTTCTTTTAAACATATTTGGATTTCTTCAAGAATTGTGCCTTTAAATAAATTCAGCGATTTATTTCGTAGAATTTTAAATATGTGAGAATTATTATTTTGTAATCATTGAAATAAGTTTTTTGCTTTTAAAGTGAATATATTAAGTTTCGTGAAAACACGGTTGACGAAAATCAGATATTCTTAGTAGTTAGTTATCGTCATAATGGTTCGTTTTTACTATTTACACTCATTGAGCTCAGACCATCATGTATTTTAGAATGATCAGTCACATATCTATTTTTGCATTTTTGGAGGTGAAAGTCCATATTTAGGATATTTTTCACATAAAAACGAATAGTATATTTATATTGGAATCGTGTGGAAACAATTAAGATTAGATAACTCAAGAGTGATGAAAACTCATTAGTTAATAATTAACCAAGCCATTTATATATTTAAAATTTAATTAGAAGTTTCATTTATAGTAAGTCATGTGATGCATCTTTAACTGAACATGTATAAATTATATTTTGAAATTACTTGATATTAAAATAGTTGGGGTTATCAATATTTGTTATTTAAAATTAAATTAATTTTTGGGACTTGATGCTTTGCATAAAATATCTTTCATCCAAATGAGTTGTGTAATACAATATTAGAAGCTTAAAATTATTTTAAAAAAAGGCTACATACATCTGAACTTATTGCTGTGTATCAAATTATTTTATTATACAAATTTTCACATGTTTTTTATCTTTTTATTTTTCTGGCATATAATACATTTATATAATAATTTTATTGATTGATAGTTCTTTACATTTTAAATGTAAGCTTATTATGTATATTTTACCTAATATAAAGTTTATTTTTCTCCCTTTTCTATAATCTGACGATGCTGGTTCATACCAATTGAGTTACAAAACCATACCAATAATTATTTGACAGTTTTACAAAATATAAATTAAATCTTCAATGTCTCTGAAGTGACTTTTTGGTGTTTAGAGAATGAATGTTAAATATTTTAAATAGTGAAAATATTTGACTGGCTTTATAAGACTTTTGATTTTTATACATATTAATTTAATACACATGAATTTTTTTATGTCCTTATGCTCGCGTTCTTCTTTTAGCTAATCTGATGTGGGGCCACATCCAATGTTCATTTTATCAGTTTCGGATTCTATTTCGATGGACATTAGAACACACAAGGAGTTAGTTTGGTACATTGTGGTTTTCAATCTTTCTCCTAGTGAGTACTTTATATTTTATTCAAATGCATATTTTTATAAGTCCTAGCTACTTTCTAGCGTTGAAGAGTTTGTAATATGGCTCACCGCCAATATTGGCACTAAAAAGTAAAAAAAAAAATCAACACCTTTATAAGTTGAACACATTTTATTCATTCAATATAAATGTTATGACATTTCAGCCAGTAGGTTTGAATATAGGAGGTAAAACTATTCCTTTGTTGTCTGATTATTATTTTTATTTAGCTTATGATGTTGTTAATTTCAACAAAGTAATTGTGTGTCTGTGTGCGAGGTCCATGCGCAGGTTTTGCTTAGTTTATATTCTATGTATGACTGTATATTTTAAAATTAGCTTGGTTGTAGTGAATAAATTTACTTATTTCGTTTAATAAGCTCACTTTTTAAAACCATAATCTGGACAAGGCCTTGTTTGGTCCCTTTTGTATTTCGTTGTACTTCTAGTTAATTATCTCCATAATTATTTCTGTTTTGTACCAGATATTTGTGTTGGTTTTTATTTAATACAGACTGCAACAAAACAACATTTACCAATTAACATACTGTCACTAAAGGGAAAAGAACAAGAAGTTGTAGCAATTATGAGGGAAAGGAAATTAAACATAGTGGGATTATGCGAAACAAAATAGGAAGGAAATGGAAACAAGGAAATAGGACAGGGATACAGATTATGCTGTTATGGAGATCCTGACAGGGGACGTAATGGAGTAAGAATTTTGTTAGATGGAAGGCTGGCAGGAAAGATCATCGATGCCAGATATTTAAATGGAAGAATAGTAAAACTGTCAATAGTTTTTGATGGGGAGGTAACAAACTCCATTCAAGTATATGCCCCCCAGACTGGTTGCATAGATGAAGAGAAAGAGAAATTCATGCAGGATCTGGAGATATAAATTAAGGCTTAAAACCGTCCTAGTTGGGTACCTAAGCGCTTAGATTAGAATAGACCTGAAAGGGTACAAATAGATCAGGGGTAGCCATGTAATCAGACCAAGGAATAAGAAAGGTGAAAACCTGTTGGACCTGTGTTTGAGGGACTCCTTGGTTTTAATGTAACACCTGGTCACAAATTCACCCATTATATCTGGAACGATCAGTAAAGAAGTCTTATGGATTACATAATGATCTCCAAATGTCTTCATCCAAAATTAACAAACAGTTGGTCATATCAAGTGTAAATTTAGGAGGAGATCCCATATTGGTTATAGCAGATTTCAAGAAACTCCAACTAGGCAAAGCAGTGACCAGTAAAATTCCTACAATCAAGTTTTGGAAGTTGTCAGATAGGTTAGAGGAGCATTCCAGGACACAGTAAAGATTTATTTGCCTAAAGATGAAGTAAGGATGATGGAAGATGAATGTAGAGGATTCAGAACAAAAATAGTAGAAGCAGCAGAAAGGACGTGAGGAAGAACATCAAGCAATAGAAAGGAAAAGGAAACACCATGGTGGAATGGGTGTATAGCAGAGGCCGTAAAAAGGAAAAACAAAGCGTTGAGATAGAGGTATCAAGACAGAACAGAAGATAAGGGGGGAAATGGAAACGTTTACTAAAGCAGTGGGGAAAATGATTATATTTGCGAAGGAGAACCCTTAGGAAGAGTTCTCGGAGATACTAAAGGATAACTACAAAGGAAACAAGATAATATTTTATGGGGTGGTTATAAACCAAACAAAACCCAGAGAAATGCTCACTAAAGTACTGGGTGTATCTGGAGAAGTTCATTGAAGAGAAGAAGAGGTAATGATAGCATGGAAAGAATATTTTAAGGATTTATTGGAAGGAACAGAAATAAATAGCAGCCGAGGGATGGGAAAATCAGTAGCTATAGAATAAGATGCATCAGAATTTGATATGTGAGACTTAGAGATAACAGTGAGAGAGCTACCTAATAGTAAATCACCAGGAATAGATGAATTGGTGGTTGAGATAATAAAAGCAACAGTAGCAATGGAAATGCAGTGGTAGTACCGATTGATGCGAGTGGTATGGAAGGAAAGGAAGATACAAGAGGATTGCAGAAAAGGGATTATTGTGCCAATAAGTTATATAAATAAATTGTACTTTCTCTCTCTTTTATCTTTATGTAGAGACATTTACTCAAGATTTGTGAAACTAAATCATATACATTGTTGCAAAAACACTTCACCAAAGAACATAAATGGAATAATATACACTTTTACAGAAATATTGATAAAATAGAAACATTTCTGTTCACCAAATAGCACCACAAACAATTTCAACTGTCAAAGAGCTCTATATAAAACAAAAAATTGGCTTGTAGCTAAGAAAATATTGGTTTTATACAAGTATATTCCAAATAAAATATTATTTTTTTGAATAGCACTACAACTTAACAACAATAAGTTATTTCGTATCTCAAATAATTGCGGGGAAATGATCAGAATTGGAAATCTATGCTGATATAAAGTACCCTTAAATTTATTATAATGATAAATTGATAGTAGCCATTTTATTTATAATGTTAAACAATACCTATAAACATAATTTAATCAAAATCATTCGAGCAGTTTAAGAGAAAATATATTTTTTTTCTCTTTTAGCCCTTCAGTAAACTATCCTCAATTTTAGGGTTAGATAACTAAATGCAAAAATTCCTCGGGGGAACCTAATTAAAACCCTAGATACCAAGTTTCAGCCCGACCGGTAAAATGGTTTAGGTTCTAGGCCGAGATACCGACAGACACACAGACAGACGGCCTCGTGAAAGCCACTTTCCGACTTTAAGGGGTCAAGAAACGTCGACTTTTATCAAAATCTCGAGTTCAATTGGTTTAACGATCGTAATACTTCTCTCTCCCAGGGGTCAGGAGAAAGTAAAAAGGGAGCAAGTCTAAATTTTAAAATTACAGGAGCATTAAATTTCTGTTACACTGTCTGAAAATATAGGAAAATCTTCTTCTACAAAAAGTTAAACAAGTAATAGAAGAAACAGCAAGGGAATAACAATACGGCTTTCAACAAAGAAAACAAAAAACTTGTTTTGGTGGCCGCATGGTCTAAGTCGCTACTCTCGCAATATACTAGACTGCCTATGACGGGGTGATCGTGGCTCGATCCTGGTAGGGTGTACTGAGGGTAGTTTTTGCTAAATTGTTTCCTACTTTCTTTCTAAGCAAATTCGGGTATACTTCCTGTAAATTTAATCTTCCTCATCCTTAACACACTAGCCTAATTAGTACATAAGCGATTGGGTAGTACGACGTGGTGGTAAAAAAAAGGAAGATCTACAGTTGACTTAATTTTTATGATGAGACATTCACTGAGAAAAGATGGTTATGGTAAAGTTATCATGATTGCCTTCAATTACATAAATGTCTTATGACAAGGTACTAAGAGAAAGTATATGGTTGGGTTTAAGTAAAAGGGGAGTTGGTGAAGGGATTGTGGAGCAAATAAGGAACATCTATGATAAGTGTAAAAATTGTGTAAGAATATAAGATAAACACTCTGACTGATTTCAAACAGAAAGGGGATTGAGACAGGGAAACGTTTAATCACCAATTTTATTTAACATTGTAATGGATTAAATACTTGCTGAAGTGCAGGGTCACAGAATCCAAGGGGAATTGAAGGTGATGGCATATCCAGACGTCATATGGCGTGGTAGAAAACTGAAGAGGACTTAGAGGAGCGATGGAAAGATGTAGATTGGACCTAAACTTGAAAAAGAGGAAGACAACGAAGGTGGCTAGAAACTCAAACTCAACCAAGAAAGTGACAATTAACGGAAAATAACTTGAAAGGGTGGAATATTTTTGTTATCTAGGAAGTAAGATTACCACAAACGGTAAGATTCAAGAGGAAATAGGACAAAGGATATAAAAGAGTCGACAGTTCTATCACAACGTTAAGGATATAATTTATCGATGAAACACAGTAAAAGAAGTCAAAAATTTGCTATTTGAGGCTTATTATTACCAATATTGACGTACCTATGTCGTATGTATTAAACTTGGACATGAAAAAGGAGAGATTTACCTAGATTGCAGGTTGTAGAGAGGATGTCTCGGAGAGGTATTGAAAATGTTAAAAGGAGAAATAGTTTAAGGAATGAAAACACTGGTGATATCGTCAAGGTAATACCACTAGAAGATACACTTAGGGTTCGGCCAGACTGACAATCGAGCGAGCGAGCGCATGATTATCAGATAGCTCTCGTTAGTTTTTAACGAGGAGGCTCCGAATCTTGGCTCAGTAAACTGAGGGTAGTTTTTGACAAGTGATATATTGTTGTGGCTTTCTCATCCTCTCTCCATGCTAATGGCGATTCTTATTCGTAAAGGCCTACTTTGATAATATTGAAGTATTTTAACATATCAGTTTTATACACACACACACATATATACATGTATATATATATTATATACATGTATATATGTATATGTATATATATAAATATATATATACATATAGGTATGGTTTATGATCATACCAATTAAATTAGGCCGTTAGTAGCAAGTGTGCTAAACCTATCGATATTAATAAAAATGTCAAAATGAGAAGTTTTCCTAGCACTCAATGAACCAACATACAATAATATTGCCTAGCGCCTGTAAACTAGACTGTACCTGGTTGAGCGCGCGCGCTCAGTCGCTCGCTCCAGTCTGGCCACCTCTCATTACAACAAATGTGTTCTATTTTATATTTTAGTCGCTCGCTCGCTCGCCCAGTCTGGCCATCCCCTTTTTACATAGTTTGTCACGTGGCCAGTTCCTTCGAGGCGTCTGCGACTGGCGACCAGAGTGCACGTCCAGCGTCTCTACATTGCATCTGCGTCCACACTGCCTTGAGAGCACCACCAAGCAAGCGTGTGTTTTAGTAAAGTTATATTTAGTGTTATCATAATTGCTTGCCAACACAGGAAATAAATAGAAGTTATTTATAACCAATTCTTGAAAGAAAATAAGTAGTTCAAAGTAACCGCGCTATTCGAGGAAATCTTAGATCCCGGTCGGTCTAAGCTTACAGTGATAATAATTAAGGTGGTGCATTACAAGTTAGGGGTATTTAAATATTAAGAGGGGGTCCTCAGTCCGTGTCACAGTTTTATGTTTGATTGGTCTGGTTTTGAAAATTGTCCAAGATTTATCCGTAGAAGAGGCCGAAAATTTAATTGTAGGGGTGGAAAAGCACCCATCAATTTTTGATATATCTTCGCCAGTGTACCGGGACCAACGTGTGAAGGACAACACATGGAAAGATACCTCAGGAATAGCTGGTCGATCAAGTTAGTATTTTTATCCACACTATTCCAAAATAACAATATAACACGGAACATTAAATAAAGCACACTTGAAACACTCTGGTAAATGAGAAACGAACCGTACTACACATATAATTACCCACAGTTGTATCCCGCATCTGCGACTCACCACCCCACGTCTGCGGTCGCAGACGCGAGACGCGGGACGCAACAAACGCCGAGGGAATCCTACAGAGTAAGGGAACGGGTAGAAGACCTATTGGAAGACCACAGACTAAAAGGGTGGACCAAGACTATATGAGTGTTCTGGAGACACGTGGCAGAGGGAGAAGCTTGGAGAGATTGACATGAATGGAAGAGATTGTGTCAGATGACTTGCAGAGGCGAAAACGCCCAGTAATGATGAAAAAAAATCTTAAATGTAGTGAGAATAATAACTTGTGGATAGTTTCACTTACTTAATGTTTGATAGTGATGAGGCTCGTAGTAATCCTGATAGCAAAGATTTTAACATATTTCATGGAGAAGTAAATCCCATGGAAAATGATCAAAAAATTGTGTTCGATATATTGATTGATAGGAGGCCGCTGAATACATTATTTACATTTTCAGTCATGTTATAACTCGTATTTATTGCCAATGTTCTAATGGTCTAATCGAAAGGCATGGATAAGGCTCACCGCACATTGGACTCAGGGCAGGCGCAGCAGAGGCAGAGGGCAGGCAGAGGGCAGGCACAGCACAGGAAGAGGTTTCTGCAAGGAACCACACATTGAACACAGTCCTGGCAGAGGGCAGGTATAGCACAGGAATAGGTTTCTGCAAGGCACCGCACATTAAACACAGTCCTGGCAGAGGGCAGGCATAACACAGGAATAGGTTTCTGCAAGGCACCGCACATTAAACACAGTCCTGGCAGAGGGCAAGCATAACACAGGAATAGGTTTTTGCAAGTCACCGCAGATTTGAAGCGAGTCAGGAAGCTTTCACCCAGTGGTGTAACACGTGATATGGCGTGTGAATTAGAGGAACTTCTGATATATTTGGATTCAGAGTCAGACTCTGGATTAAATAATTTTATTTTATTATACTCTCTTAGTAAAAAAAGGAAAAATACGAAAATTGTAATTTACTTTATGCGCAGTGTCTAGTAACATCTAATTCTTCTAATGGGTTGTAGATTAATTTTACTAACTATAAAAATCTAGAATATTACAATTACCGTTCGAGTAATTCTGTTCAATAGCAATATTTTCCCATAGCTCATCTTTCAGCTCCGTCCTCATGTAGTCTGGATTGCTTGTTTCATATAATACTGGATGGTCTTGAACTAATTAAATAAGATGTTCCGTCACAATACACTAAAACTACGTGACAGAGGCGCAGAGGACACAGGAAAACTGTACGTCTACTACAACCAGAGAGAGGCGGGAAAGAGTTATCCCTACACTGCACCTGCACTCTGTCCAATGTGCGGTAACCCATAAGAACACGTGTATTACAGATTTTCCTCTTCCTTGCCTGTCCCTCTGCAGCGCCTGCCCTGCGTCCAATGTGCGGCGGGCTTAAGGAGCATATATTTAGAAGAAATATAGTCTATTAGTGTTAACATGGGAAAAGGACATAAAACCACCGTGATGTATCATGGAACTTCCTGTCCCTACGTCTTTAGTGCATTTGGCAGAGTTTCCCCTTAACTCCCTTCAGAGGTAAACCAGTCTTTTGAGAGTATGGAAATTTAGAGCGCATGCCAACCAGTGAGAGTTATTATTCTTGGTAACTCCGGATATAATATAGAGCTTCAGAAGTCACTGATAAACATAGTATTTAGACATACTGAAACAATAGTTTCGAACACATTTTATTAATCGTATTGGCCCTAATACAACACAATTATCACTAGGTCTTATATATAAAGGAGTCACAATCATTTTAAAGTGTTTATTAAAACTATAAAATTAGCCCGCGGAAAATTTTAACTAAATATAATTTTTAAGAGTGACATCAATGCTTAGAAACATATCTACCTAAACTTAATTAGTTGCACAGATTATTCAAGTGAAATTAACTCTATAACTATTTTGGATGTTATTTAAAAAATAAGCATTGATATTAAATGAAAGTCAAAAATATATAAATCAGTTTACTTTTGATCAACCTAGCCTTTTCTATATTATGAGATCATATAATGAATATTCTTATTATTGCTAACAATAAATTATATGATTTCGCTATATAGCAAAATTAAAAATGCTCTTTCATCTATGAGGAGCACATTGAAGTGATCTCTTTATTTCCCAGCAGTCAGAATTAAAATATAGAAATTCCTCTAGTATGTGAAGAGGATAGCAGTTTATTATATGTATACCTAATAACATGTTAAAAGTTCCAAATAAGATTTATTACTGAAGCATTAAATAATACTCATTCTGTTTGGTTTAATATCATAGAAGATAAGGAAAATAACAACGATTTGTTATTGGTTTGTTTCTTTAATACATGAAATAAATTCATTCTCAATAAATACAGTGTTTGCTAAGTCAGGACCATACCAAGCGATGTGGCTTAAGAGTGGTGGGTTTAGTGTTCAAACTCTTACCGAAAATATCATTAATGGTGAATTTTTGTATTCATCCTCAATGCCAAGGCTAGACGCTTATTGGAGTCTTACAAATTTCATAGCTTCTACAACTTTAATTGTGTTTTTTTAAACTCTAAATTACTACAATAGGTATTTTAATATTAAACAGATTCTTGTCATTTTCCGTTGAGGGACTTGACGGCGAACCATCACGTGTAGAACCCTCCCAAAGTAAATTTCTGGGTTTGACCCTGGCTAGAGGTGTGTTAAAATAAGAGCCATTGGTTGGCATGTAAATAACTATTACAAAATATCAACACAATTAATATTAAAAGGAGAATAAGATATATTTGCAAAAAAGAAACATCCATTACTATTTTTATATTGAAATGTGTACTAAAACATATAATATATTTAGTTTTTCTTAAAATCTGATCTGTAATTTTTTCCCAATGAAAATAACTGTTAAAGAATTTCATATTAAGTTTTCCCATAAAGTTACTGGGATACTTTATTCACATGACTTCTAATTAAGTATTTTTGTTTTATTTGGTACAGAGATATTTCTATTTGGTTTATTCCTTCAGTGAACAGTGACAAACAAACAAAGAAGGTTATATTTATGATTGCAAAAATTTGGACAACATATATCATCAAAATAGAGTAAAGAGCTAAAACACAGAGAAGCGTCCAGAACATCAAAGCAAGGTACAGAGCGTTACTGTGGAATGGTTGTTTAGAAAATAATTCAACATTCCTTCGACAGGTCGAATGCCCAAAACCATTAGAATAATTTAAAACTCTATGCATATAATTAGGTTGGGAATTTTCTGATTTTGAAGAGTTTTGAAGAGAGTTTGGTAAAACCATTATATTTGAATCGATATTTATTTTTGAATTATTGCTAGAGAAGTTTTCCTTTAAATTATTTGAGCAAGGAGCGTTGGTGTCTGATAGAAAGTATCCTCTACTGTAAAAATGACCCAAAGTTTCTTCTTTTTGCTTCCAAATAGTTTCAAGCCACTGCTTCATCGCTTCTTCCTCCGATGGAATACTGTTCCCTGGAAACCTAGAATATAAACATACAATTACAACATGAGTTTGAAGTGATATTTAAACGTGAACAGCAGCACTTGGAATATTGCATATTATATAATATAGTTAATTTTTTGTGCCGTATGAAATATCGAGTTTACCTACGATTTCACGTTGATTTCCAAATTAGTGTGGTTATTATATAGAAACGTAGCCAAATAACACTTGAAAAATATTTATAAAATGATAATAATTAACAATTTACGTTTTATATATTGGTACATGAAAACTAAACGCAAATACTTTTCAATCCACCCTCAAACATACACGTTTGTTGTTGGCATTTTAGTCTATAATATACACACGTTTTATTTTAACGACGGATTAAGAACAGAAAAAAAATACAACAATATACACTGTATAAAATGTGTTGTTTTTAAATAGTATTTTACTAAAACGTTAATTTGATTTTATAGAAATTATAATTGTTTTACAAATGACCTTTGAATAAATGTTAAATAATTTATAAATTTGTTAAATATTATTCTCAACTTAAGTGGATTTAGCTGAACAGGCTCTAAGTATCTGTATATGTTAATATTAATGTTTAGTAAATCTGCTTCACAATGACGCATTCTTTTGAGTTAATTTAATAATCTACCTTCGAATGTTAAAGTGCACCTCTTCAGGAAATATACCCCGAGCAAGATCAACTTCTGATTGGGGAAGTGTTCGAGGGTATCCCACCGTGATGTCATAAATAGCGTCCAATTGCCCGTCTGAAACAACACAGATAAGATAAATTGACTATCCTACTTAAGTTGGGATGGAAGGGGACTCGAGAAAAGGTAAGTGCTTTTTGCAGTTTTTATGACAAAACATTGTTTAGCCCAAAATAAATATAATATTGCCCCAGTAAAATCATATAAATTAATTTTCTTCACATGGTGACCTCCAAATTTCTTGAATAACTGTCAAAGTTGTCTTGTAATTTAACGGCAACTTTTTCTATTAAGTTAAAAAGTTTCTCATCCAATGCCACCTTGCTCATGACAGATATTCAGGAACTGTTGATCTCATAATGTCAATAGAATTAAACTCTATGTTTGTACTGGAGCAATATTTTAGTTATCTTCGCCAAAAAATTGTTTTGTCATAAAAACTGCAAAAACACTTACCTTTTCTTACGTCTCATTCCATCACACCGTTGTCTTCCCTTGTCAAAGTATGTACGAGCTATGGACAGTAAACACTGACACTTTTGTGAGTATAGTACTCAGAATTTAGTGTTTTTAATTACCGGATTGCCTCGAGGGATTAGTCCCACGGGTCTCCAGGAAATCTGCACCAACATAAAGTTCACCCTGGACGATTTTTCTTCTAAAAATAATCATGTCAAGGGCTACACTTTCACTTTAAAAGAATAGCACAACCCAGTGGTTGGGGGCGTATTTTTACTGTCAACAATTTATTTGAACAATATTTGAGTGTTTTATGTCAGGGTAGTAAGTAAACCACCAACTAAACAAACACATTGTTCCCCTGTCAAGGGGGTCATCCATAACGCTGTTGGGGCGTGGGGGGTGATCTCTAATATCTACACGTTGTTACATGTGGGGAGGGTGGGTATATCACAGTGTTACATATCACATATCTTATACTTAAATTATAATGTAAAAATTAGATTATTATTAATATTTTCACCATTGATAACATACTTATAGATAGCTTCCTATTCTTAGTTGCAATGAATATCCGACACCTTATCTCAGTCGGTAGCGTATCTGTCTATTGAACTAATGGTTACTGGTTCGATTCCCAGCATGGATGAATAATTTATCATTGGTAAAATGTGGGTTTACCCGTTCACATTGATGAATAACGACTGGGGACGGGATGTTGTGCTTGTCCTAGTCTTTAGCTAGATTATAAGGCATATGAATTTACGACAGGCATAGCATGCCGGTAGTGGAAAATATATGGCTTGAATAAAAACTGACCCAGCATACAGGATGAAAACAGTAGTGGATGTAAAGTAAAGCTGTATTAAATCTGAGTCCCTCTTTTAGTGCCACAAAATCTTCCCTATGAAATAATGACATTCAGTATTGATGTGAAAAGTTACGTAACACAGATTAGGGGGGAAAGATAAGGCTAAATGTCTACATGGTGTTACATGGGGAAAGGGGGTTCAAAAAATCTAAGAAGGGCGTTAGGTGGCTTATTAAGACTGAGAGATAGCTCTCGTTTGATTTAACCGGAAAGATCTAATTCAGTTAAATATCCTATTTTATAATTTCGCCAGTGAAAAATGAAAATCTGTTGGTCTGGCAGTCCAAAGTGGCCTGACTTAAAAATAGCGGCCATTCAAATTAATTAAAAATTGACTTTTATTTAACCGGAAAGATCTACTTTTGAATCATGGCTGGTTTCTTATATTATGTATCCCTAAGAAAATTTAGTTTGGTCTGTCATTTGAAATCGGTTGGAAAATGGCTGCCAGACCAAACCAAAGCTAGAAAAAATTGACATCAATTTAACCGGAACGATCTAATTTTAGTTTTGACACCAACTTGCAGCTTACTGCACGCCTTTCATGAATAATTTGGTCTGGCAGTTCAAAGCAGCCGGATTTGGGGTGCCAGACCTATTTAAGAAGTCAAATTTGTAATATTTAGGTGAAGCTTATCCGAAAAAATATAATTTCATTCTTTCAAATGTCGTGTTGCAAAATTTGTTTTCTGACACCCTTAAAAAAAAAAATATTTACAATTTTCAGTGTTACAGAAAAAAAATCAAACCATTTTTAAATTAAACGTTTTATTATATGATTTTTATTGAATTTGTCTTCTAAATTAATCATCTAAATTTATGTATTTGAATATTTTAGTGTAGAGTTTTAATATTTTATTTGCAACAAATTTAATTAATAATGCAGGTTTACAACATTTGTACACAATATTTAGAGCATATTCAAATTAGTTGCAATCAACGACTAGAAGGAAGTTGAATTGCAAAATTCTAAAATAATTCTTTATGTAGGATTATGAATTAATATTTATAAAATATAAGCTTAGTCCACTAAAGTGTCAAGAGTCAACGTCGAGTGATCAAGAGCTTAAAATATAAATATAGCATACAAGAAATAACGTATACTATAGAATGAAGAGAGCTCTTTGCCTAGTGTACGGTGTAAGGCCTCAATGGGGAATAACTAATGGTTTAAATGGTGAATATATACTATGTATGGTAGTTTTTTGAGTAAAGAGGTTTCTTTTAATACTAGATACACTCTGATTGACTAGTTACATACATACATACATACATACATACATACATACATACATACATACATACATACATACATACATACATACATACA
>CABFWB010009309.1:0-13604 GCA_902151455.1 Timema bartmani
ACACACACACACACATACATACATACATACATACATACATACATACATACATACATACATACATACATACATACATACACTCACACATGTAATATAATCATGTTTCCTTCAATAACCCTTGATATATCAGCTATACGTGAGGTTTCTTTGGAATGCCTACATTTCCTCCGTTGATACTTTCATCCTTTTGTAGAGTAATATTAATAACATCCATTTAAATAACATCCAAGAAGTTAGTTCCCTCCTCGCGGTCAACAAGTTCCTTGTCTCGGGGCAGGACCAGATGAAACTCAGGAACAGGAAACCAGAAGTTGGAGGATGTAGCAAGACCAGAGCTCCCAACATTCATTTGATGTATCAGCGTTTTTTAAGATTTATTTGAGGTATTTAACGGTCACTTTCAGAACCCACTGATTGTATCAGCACAGGAGATTTTTCTATTAGCGAGAGCGAAAGTAGGCCTACCTACCAATTTTGACCGGAAAGGTATATTAACATACCTTCCAGGATTCTTTTACATACCACAATTGACGTGAGACCGACAGCTTTCCTTCCCATCCGAAGGAAGTTGTGCCACGGATGTTTATAATTTTAAAAAAATTCTGCTACACCAGCTGGGTTTGAACCCACGTTCATCGGATCCTGAGGTGAGCACTTGACCCCAAAGACCACTAAGGCCATCAGAAGTTGGATTTATTTTTGATTGTCTTTCTTCTAAATTAGTGATCATGTGTGTAGTGATATATTCGGTGTTTTATCACTTTCTTATTTTTGTATACACCGTATTTGGTTTGTCTGTGACATGGAGGTTGGGGTTCGAATCAGGACCGGATGTACTGAGACAGTTTTTCTTTTGAATTCTCCCTTCACCATCCCGTTAGTGTAAATTTGCGGATATCCTTGGCTGGTATTCTGGAACGAAGAAACCTCTAGGAAACACAAACATACATACTGTTACTGTTGAAATTGATATCATTTTACTATAGTAGTGGTATTATTTCAAAGGTACTGATATTTGTAATCAACGAGTTTGTTTGGGTCTCATGATATCTACCTCACGCACAGATCTGAAACCTTAAAAAATTAGTAGCTCTTTGAACGAACGTATGCATCTCAAAGCAGGAATTTTAACATTTTCTTTAGATTTTTTAAAATAAATTAAAAACCATCAGCTTTGGTGACCACGTGGTCTAACGAGCTACCCTAAGAGTAGACTAGATTGTCGATTACGGGGAGATTGAGGCTCGAATCTCGGTCGGGTGTAATGAGTTTTTTTTTCTTTTTTTTTTTCCAAAAATGTTTTTACGAAGCGGGTTGCATCTTAACTTGACACACCTAACAGTCTAAGCACTAACACACTTAGAACACCAATGTACGAAATAGAAAGAGAGGGAAGAAAATGAGCAGTTCACTCTGTGAGGCCTCTTGTTTATATACTGATAACACTTTACCTATTCCTCTGACGAGTTTACACAATCACTCTACTATTTGCGCCTTAAAAACATCGGCTTGTTATTTTAAAATAACCTTTTTCTTGTTTCCTATCCTAGATAGACAAATTATACCAAGTATCTTTTTAATCTACCTCCTGGCAGGAAGACTCCTACAGGACATTTATCGTGACTAAACCAAATAGCCTGAGTTGTGGAGGATTTACAATAAAATACGTTTACAAAAAAATTACTTCAAGATAAAAATAATAAGCTTGGTACACTTTAGGACTATTTCTAGAAATATTAAGAATGTATGGTTTTCATGTTAACGATATATCTTTAAGACTCGCTGAATAGAACGTTAATTCATTAACGGGGGAAATCCTATCTTGACTGGTCGTGACGTCACAGATAGGCAAGGTCCTTGACTATAATATTTACTCCAAACGAATCAATTGTTTTGCTTGGTGACCTGGTGGTCTAGGGGTAAAGTGTCAGACTTCTGTGCTGGCAGTCCAGGGTTCAATCCTCGGTCCCGGCATAGATTGCCAAACCCTTCCTTCACCTCTGACAAGACGTGTATTAATCACAACTTGTGAATGTGAGGAATGCCAGGCCTCTACCGTGGTTCGGATTCCACGTTAAACTGTAGGTCCTCCATTTCATCTCACAATCACCCTACCATTACACATTAGCGTAAGTGCGTATAACCCGAACGGGTAGTAAGACTGGTGCTAATAACAATAATAATTCTTTTTCTTCTTATCACCGCGTTTAACACCTGTTCGGATTGTACATATATGCACTAATTACGCCAATGAATTAGGGAGGAGGAAGGATTAAAATAAGGTTAAGTGTACCAGAGTTTGCATGCATTGCGAGTGTAAAACCATTTGGGAAAAAAACCACCCTCAATACACCTGACTAAAATTCGAACCCTTATCTCCTTGTCATTGGCATTCTATTCTATTGAGAGGGTGACGCCTTAGATCATGCGTCCACCTAAGCAGGTCGTATCAAAATTAATAATTTAAAAAAAAAGAAAAAAAAGGAAAGTAAGTTAACCCAGTCCTGCTTCAGCAATAAAAACGAAACAATTTCTTAACTTCGCCAAACCCATCTAACATTGGCTCTAAATATGTTTATATGTGTATTTAAGGCTCTCATACTTGCTTTCTTCACTTATTTTCTAAGCGCACGTTTATGAATCTAAGAAAGTTGGTAAATAAATGGTTAAGGAAACAGGTAAAAAATAAAATGGGTCACACACAAAATGTTTTCACTCTACATATTTTGTGAGTGGCTCAGTAATGGGGTAGATGGTATCAAAGGGTTGATGATTGTAAAAATAACAACTCAAATCTCCAGATGTGATCAGCGCCCTCTTTTAGTGCTGAGATTTGATACGCTAGGCTGGAGGTAAACATGACACAGTTTCTGGAATCAGAAAACGGGGTCTTGATTAACCAAGTCAAGCAAAAAAATAAATATATATATAATCTGAGAGAATGGAAGGCAAGGGTTGCCGGCGACAGGAAACGGTGCAATAATATTTTTCATCTCCTCCTGTCTTTCATTTCCCGTTACCTTAATGCGATCTAGTCCTGTATCTTACACCTGCTGGCCTGGCATCTTGCTAACCCTTTAGTTTTGGGGGTGTTGCGTACCGGGCCCTTCTTGACTGGTCAAAAAAAATATATATATACACCCTCTTGAGAAATATTTAATGAGAGTAAGGGTAGGTTTCTAGGTGAGTCCATTATGTATTGCTTTGCGTTTTTACACAACTTGGCTCTAATTGACGTGAAGGTCCAAGCTTCGAATCTGTTTGGGTACACATTCAAGCTGTGGGCACGCAGATTAAAAGTGCAGGCTAGTCTAGTAAAGTTTGCCGGTGACTGGGAGGTCGGGGTTCATATCCCAGTTGGGTGTGCCTAGGGTGGTATTTCCTAAATGGTTTTCCACTATTTCTTCCTCTTACCCTGAAAGGTATCAGTCTTACCTTGATTAGTTACACTATGGCACTAGCTTACCAACCATACTCATTCCTTTCCTGTGAGAGTAACTAAATGTGGATAGTCTGATCTGGTAGTGAGACGCGGGGGAGGGGGGTCTAACTGTGTTTTATCATCCTCTATCCACGCTAATACCAGTACACTTCTTTATTTTATTAGCACCGCATCTTACTACCCGTTCGGAATACACGTTTATGTACTAATCACGATAAAGGTTTTAGGGATAAGAAATATTATATTTAGAGGAAATGTACCCACATTTGCGTGAAGGGAGAGTGTAAAACCATATTGTAAGGAACACCCTCAGTACACCTGACTAAGACTCGTGCCTCGACCTCCCCGTCATTGGCAGTCTAGTCTTACTGCAAGAATAACACCTTGAACCATGCGGCCACCAAAGGGGTACACTTCTCTACTCTCCTGATCCTTATCTCTTAAATTAATAAACATTTGGTTAAACGTACTGACGTAAGAAAACACAACTTTGTGTTCAACAGCTCATATTAGTTGATTACTTATTTTGACTGATAAGGGCTCTACGTTCGATTCTCGCCTGGACCAAAATGATATCACTCAAACTATTTCTGTTTTCTTTCCAAAATGTGATCAAGTGATGGTTTAGAGTTTGTCTTCTAGCTCGCAATACCGTTTTGAAGAAATAATACTCAAAAGGTACGTAGATGGTTTTTGTATTGTAATTTAAGAAGAGATTTTCCTCTTTAAAATTCATTCAATTTTTATTTTAGATTTTGTTTTTTATAAAATAAATAAAGGAATCCAAGAAAATTCCAACCAAAGTCATATTTAATTAGTATTATATTTTAATTAATTTTTGCTTTAGCGGTTTAAAACATAGGGGTTTGTAGGCCTAATGGCTAGGGCAGGGGGTCGGACTTAATATTGTGCCCATTTTACCCATGAATGAATGTAATACAGTAAGTAATAAGGTCATGCTAAGCACTCAAAAACAAAATAATTCAGGTTTCATGTAAAAAAAAAATCGCTGCAGTAATGTTTTGCATAGCATGTATGAGGGGTTAAAAACCACAAACATTTTAATTGAAAAATCATATGAGATATTTAAAAGACAGTTTGGATGTTGTTGTTTTTGTCTTGATATGCGGATTTTTTTTTGGTACTTTGAGGAAATTTCCCACCAACATTAAGGGACCCTCAGGGCCGCGCTATACGTATTTTGGGAGTCTGGCTCCCCCCTCCCCCCCACAGCACACACACCTAAGAATATAAATCTGGTCCATCACTTAAAATTAAAGGTTTCTTTAGTTTTTTTTGTGACCGCGTCTTACTACCTGTTCAGGTTATACTCATACATGATAATTACTATATTGGGGTAGGGACGAGAAAGGAAGATATTTATAGGTAATATACCCGCAATAGCGTGGAAGGAGATTGGGAAACTATTTATGAAAAACCACCCCAAGTAGATCTCTCTGTGATCATCAGGCTAGTTTAACATGAGAGTGACGCCTTAGTCCATTCGGCCACTGAACCGGATATATATATTTTTTTCATTTTCATTTATTTGAGGTAGCCCCATTTAACGTACCCTTCCTGAACCAACTAATTATACCAACACACAGATTATACACTAACTTAAATACATAGCAGGCACAACATCCAACCCCCGACCGTTAATTTATCACTATGAAAGTGCAAACCTACATTTCACCACTGATAATTTTCTCGGTCATGCCGGGATATCAAACCCGGGACCCTTAGCTCAGTACGATACCAACTTAGCTAATGTATCGGACAAGTATTCAATTCATTCAGGTTGTTGGGGTAATATTCAAGCGAGCACTTAACCTGATCTCGCGTCACCATCAAAACTTGTTGCAAGTCCTCCTCAGGGTGCTGGGCGGGGTGTTTGAACTTGCCAGAAGTGGGTCAGCTCTGATTGCGTAGAGCCAAGTTGGCTGTAACCCTTCCTTCCTCCTCCAAGTAGCCCTATAAGAGTCTCCACATGGCGCCCGACCTCAAACCAGAGGCTCGTGAAACCAATTGCTCGACGTCATCCATCACAACCAAAGGGTTGATGATTTTCATGGCAAGTTTTCCATCGAGCCACCAATTTACAGCCAATCTGGCCCGGATACGGTACAGGAGACTTTTATTCTTTTGTTTCTCTTCTGAGGCATCGAACTAGCGCTAAGGGTTAGGTAGGCGATTAGCACGCCTGACTTTGTTACAGATGCCCTGGCTTTTTTTTTTGTTCCTGTTGGCAACACTGAGGTTAACTCGCTTCGGTGGTGGAATGGTTTAAGGCGTTACTCTCTCAATAGACTGGACTTCCAATGAACGGGGTAGTCCGGGATCGAATCCCGGTAGGGTGTATATTGGGGGTGGTTTATCCTAAATGGTGTTCTACTTTTCGTTCACGCAAATTCGTGTACAGTTCCTCTATATTGAACCTTCTTCATACCTAACACATTAGTGTAATTAATGCAAACAACCTGACCGGGTAGTAAGAAGCAGTGCCCACTAAAGTCGGCATTTACTCCACGCTGTCTTTCATCCTATTTTACTAGAGAATTGGATGCACCTATAATAATTCCCCCCACCCCCCAAACAATTAACAAATGGGTTTATATAATAGGTATCAAAACCGACCATGTTAACTGAGCGAATTTATCATCCTCCGGCCATGCTAATGTGTAAGTATTTCTTATTAAAATTACCCTCCTCTCCCTGCGCCTTGAATTAGGTAATTAATAACCCTAATGTTTAAAGTACTAATTAAATAGTAAAATATATCAAGTTTGAACATCACTGTGACCAACTGACTCAGACTGTAAACAATTTTACCTCACAAACAAGAAGGTTTCAGTTTTTTTGTTTTATTTGGAACATCTTTGTTACAATAAATAGTTTTTACTAATAATAACAATATTAATTTTAAATAGTAAACAAATTAATTGACAAACTGGACTCTTGGTCTAATAGTCAGCATTTATGGCTATTAATGTAGAAGTCCAAGGTACGATTCCAGGTGGTATTACAAGTATTTTTCCCGAAGTAGAATTGTCATATGGCTGCCATTGTCCGGTTTATTAATCTTAAGCTAGGTTTAAAACTTCCACTGGTGCCACATAAACATTATCATCATCACATCATATAGGTTCCAAGTAATCACACCTACATGGTGTCCCAGCCCCATAAGACGGTTATATATCCGCCACTGACAGTAGAACAGGAATGTCCGACCTACATACCCTGGTGGCCAAAGGTTTGAACAAATATATATTGACAAGAGACTCCAAGACAAAAGTTAATAAAGTCTCCAATATATAATATCTTATTTTGTTAGATAAAGTTGAACAAAGTCAAATGTTAAGTTGAAAGATCCTGCTCGGTTAAGTTACCTAATGTTTTATTACGATTAGTCAAGGGTGTTTAGGTTAGCGCGTTTAGCCCAAGTCAGCTTAGGTCAGCTTAGGCAGCTTATATCAGCTTAGGCAGCTTAGGTCAGCTTAGGCAGCTTATATCAGCTTATACTCAGTTGGGCAAGGTGAGTTAAGTAGTCGCTGTTAGTTGGGCTACGTACCACTTAGGTAATGTTTAGTTAAATTAAAATAGGTTCAGTGTTTTTAAACAAGATTATTTTGTTTGTGTATTTTGAAAATGTGAGTTTATTAAAACTAGCTCAATTTTTTTGGGAAAATGTATGGCTCAAACACCTTTTTTTAAACGTTTTATTTATATTGAAAAATTTTCACTATGGGACCCTAGAATCTTTTTGAAGAGGTATGCCAATTTAAATAATCGTCGATCATTGCATCATGTTATTTTGAGTTCTAAACATCAACACTAAAGTTTTCAAATGTTTAATAACACTTAAACAAAGTAAGCTCAAACATTTTAGAACATTTTGTCACTTCTGGCCTAGGTATAGTGAGCTACAGGAGTGAGATAATATAGGATCTATATCTTTTACCGAGGAATGAATCTTCTATTATACATAGTCATAGACAATAATAAAAAGCAGCCGTATTTACAATCCGCAAATATATGAAGGTAGAGTGTGTGGATCAACAGGAAGGGGTAGGCCATGTAAGAGGTGAAATGTTGTAGACGAATGTGTGAAAAAGAGAAACATTGAGAGTTTTAGTAAAAAAGAGCATGTATGAATGTTGAAGGGAGTATGCAAGGTATGTATGTATGTATGTATGTGTGTGTGTGTATGTATGTGTGTGTGTATGTATGTGTGTGTGTATGTATGTGTGTATGTATGTATGTATGTATGTATGTATGTATGATATGTATGTATGTATATATGTATGTATGTATGTGTGTATGTATGTATTTACAATCCAAGACCCGCTGTAAGCCGGATTTCAACCTAATCCAATCAACATAATTTGAAAGTACTTATCTTTTTAACTATAGACCAGATTTAAACATAATTCTATGTAAAAAAATGTCTTATCCCAATTTAAGCCAGTAGTTTGTAGAGAAACATACTGATTAGTGTTCTATGACTAGCTTAGAGTTATTTTTAGGTTATTTATTTATTGCGTAACCATTTGGGACCTCTGAATAATTGACAAACGTGTGTTCTTAAATAAACAGTGTTGGGAGCCACGTAAAACAATTTTGTTCCCATAATTAAAAAAATACAAATTAAATATAAGTGAAACCTTAATAAACTTTAATAAATAAGTTAGAGTGGTTTTTATAACAATGAAAATGTTAGAGAAGTTATCCAACAATGTTTAGAAACAAAGTGCTTTAGTCAAAAGAAGGCAAATGGTTTTTTTACAAAAAAAAAAAACAAGTTATAAGAAGTAAGTACTTGTGCTTGGAACCTCAAAGGCACTTAACTCCACGTAACTCACTTGAATTAACATCACAGACATACTTAAAACTGTAACTATCAGGGTTCGAATAGAGGACTTCCATAAACGGTTGATCAACGTAAGAATCCGGACCACGGCTGAGACCGAAACTGTCAGTTGAATGGGCTTCTATTATGTTATTTTTTTCTGTCGGAACTAAATAAAGACTAAAAAAGAGAAACTCTCCCGTTCGTAGACTCAAGTCATCAAGTCGCAGGTATTTCTGTAAAAAGAAAAGAAAGTTGTGTAAATAAATGTGTCAGCAAGTTTGAGTGAAAGTAACTTGCATTTCCTTTCAAGTAACACCGAGATATGTTTTATATGTGTACAATATGTAGGAGCTCATGCTAGTGGGAAAATAGGTTTGGTTAATTTAAGCGACATTTTGTCGGGGCTTTGAAAAAATGTGGTGATACAATAGCGTTATATAAATTAGTATGATTTTTGAAAAATATCCCCGCCAGTAACACGAGACTTTCTGGCATACATTCATCGAATATACCATATTTATAAAAGGTTTATCTTATGCCGTCATTAAAAAACAGCCTGACAAAAACAATTCAAGGCTACCTGTATCGGTGGTCACGGGAACTATATGTCAAGCATATCTAGTTTGGTTTGCTGGTGTCTGTAGGTCGGAGCTCGAATCCCAGTAGGGTCTAGGGAAGGTGGTTTCTTTAAACGTTTCCCCGCTCTCTTTAAATGCAACTGTGGTCACACTTTATCTAAATTCTACCTTCCTCGTCCCAACCCATTAGTGTGGTTAGGCCTATACGCGGATAGTCACCATGCGTTGATGCAAGCTGCGCTGTGATTGGTAGAATCCTGAAACACAAGCGTGAGAGCCATAAACATAAAGTTAAACGTTGCTTCTTGATTTTCCACGAATCTTTAAACTTTGTTTTACTATAATATTTTATATACAAATTAATAAAATAAAAAGCTCTAAGGAAAAACATAGGTAGGAAATGGAATGAAGAAAAACATAGGTAGGCCATGGAATGAGGAAAAACATAGGTAGGCCATGGAATGAAGAAAAACATAGATAGGCCATGGAATGAAGAAAAACATAGGTAGGCCATGGAATGAGGAAAAACATAGGTAGGCTATGGAATGAAGAAAAACATAGGTAGGCCATAGAATGAAGAAAAACATAGGTAGGCCATGGGATGAGGAAAAACATAGGTAGGCCATGGAATGAGGAAAAACATAGGTAGGCTATGAATGAAGAAAAACATAGGTAGGCTATGAATGAAGAAAAACATAGGTAGGCCATGGGATGGAGAAAAAACAATTGAAGACATCAAGGTTTGATATGGACAAAGAATGGTAGATTGTAAGGAATGGACATATGCCTACTAAAGGTCTACTCCTAAAGACCCCACAGTTGCACTTCCGGGATTTCTTCACCCAAGACCAACGTGGACTAAGCTCATCAGAGTAAAGCTTGGTTCACACGTTCGCCGAAAATAGAGAACAGTCTGCTTGAATGGCGCAGCAATTCACACGTATGTTGATCCATGATGCATTGCAACGCTAACTTAAAACAGCTGATTATCAACATATTTTATTTTCTAGTAGATAAACATATATTCTAGATCATTCTCCCGATGGATGTTTTCAAATTATAGCGCTGTGTCGTGGCACAATCCAATACATCGATACACAGCTTTACAATTAACGGGTTATTACAAATCTCCTCACAACGGACAACGAAGCTGTCTGCTAGTTTCTAGCTCTACAGCGCATGCGCACTGATACGAGATGGTTTTTTCTGAGATTTGATTGGTTCTCCCGTGCCAAACATCTCCGGAAGAGTTGACGGAGTAGAGATGAGTTGAACTTGAGCTGAAGTGAGCATAGAAGATGTGCCGCGCAGACTCAGTCTACCGGTGGAAGATGAAATCTAGCCCTGACTGCGATTGTGGAGCAGAAAGGCAGACGATATCTCACATTGTCCTGGCCAAGCAAGTGACTCCCAAAACCTGACACCTGATGCCGTCAACTGGCTGGAACACCTTGACGTCCAGATCTGATTATTACTTATAAATAATGTACACCCCTACGTTCAGCCCTGATTGCATTGTAATATCCATAAAACAATAAGCAATGTAAATCCTACGCTAGATAAAAGAAACATGAAGTACCGATTGGTAAAGGACAGACTTTTTTAAAATGGTCAAGCAACATGTCAAATACGTTGGATAGCTACGTTAAATTAAGAGCGATCATATTAGAAGAATGTATCAGCCATAGTGAATAATGAAAGGCAATATTAGATGAACAATCTAGAGCCGTCATGTTTTGGCTGACTCAAACTTTGATTTTTACAACAACAACAAAACTACTATAAAGTTGTTCAGTATTGATCTGCCTCGAGATGATCTATTTTGACAATTTGACAAGGAGTACATTTATGTCATCTGTTGAAGCGGAGGAAAATAATATTTACGAGGTGACTAAAGACGGGATAACCTTTAATAACCTCACAATTATTTTAAAAAGCCAAAGCTACCCTAAATGTCCTCTAAGTGTAAATAAGGCGTGATACATTTTAAATAGGGGATACAAAGTGTAACTGATTTGTGTTTAGGCTATAAGACGGTTACCTAGGGGCGCATCCCAACATAATTTAATTATTTAGTGTTTAAAGAATTAATTATTTAAATGACCAAACTATTATAGTTGTTGAATATGACTAAATATACATCTAAATATTATGTTCATTAAAATTAAAAATAACACCTCTACACGGGAATCAATCCCAGGAACGTTGCCTTGCTAGGCCTACGTTAATCCTTTACCACTGAGCTATCCAGGAATCATCCCGGGCCCATATTCATTCTTCATTCATATTTTAAGACAGAGTCTGTGATGGGCGTGCGGAAATCAATTCAATACCATTTTAAAAACATATTTATATTCAGTTGTAACTGTACTTTACAACTGTAATATATTTGCTATTTAATCCACTTAAGGTGGGATTGAAGGGGACGCGAGAAAAGGTCAGTGTTTTTGCAGTTTTTTTTATGGCGAAACCTCTTTTTGGCCAAAATAAATAAAATATTGCTCCAGTACAAACATAATATTTAATTTTCTTCACATGTTGACCTGAAAATTTCTTGAATATTTGTCAAGGGTAGCCTGGAATTTAATGACCACTTTTACTCTTCCTTTAAAAAGTTTGTCATCTAATGACGCCATGTTTATGATGGATATTCAACAACTGTTGATATCACCACGTGAAGAAAATTAAACTCTTTGTTTATACTGGAGCAGTATTTTATTTATTTTGGAAAAAAATAATGTGTTGCTATAAAAACTGGAAAAAAAAAATTGGCCTTTTCTCGCGTCCCGTTAATCCCAAATTTAAGTCTTAACTCTTTTGTTGAATTCACATAAATTGTGTGATGTTTGTAGATATTTTATGTGCAAATTTAACAATATTCGGGAATCAATCGCTAGTGAATAAAGTGTAAAAATATGCTAGACCAACATTTCTTGCTAGATTTACCAAAATGATCTTACATTTTTAAATCCCAATTTGTATACTAAAAAACATAATTGGACCGCATTGTATTTTAGTAGATTACAAAGGTCCGCGTGCCGCACAGATTCAGAGCCCCCCGGGCCTGCAAGTTTTACTTGGCTGCCATAAGAGGAGAGCCTACTTCAGTGGTCTTGTCCAAAAGTAGGACCGCTACGATATGTTAAAACTCCCACGAGGGCAAGGATATAGGCCGCTTTGCTACGCGAGTATGTATCCGAGCTGCTTGGCTAGGCCATAACGGTACTAAAGATCACGTTTAATATGATCCCCTCCCCACCCCTCCCTTCTCATCCTTCCAGCAAGTAGCGTCCCATATCATGTTGACGAGCTGTGCAGCGTTTCATGTTAGCTCTGCGGTCCTGGCCTTCTATATGAATCTCTGCTCAATTCATCAGAAGAGGGGTGGGGGGGATATGTGTGGCCAACAACTACAGGAGGGGGCTTGGTACCCCCTATTTTGATTTTGGGGGGGACTGGGACTACTATTTTAAGCCCTACACTATGAATATTTTAAACATGGATATTATTAAATATAAATTGTATCTACTTTTAATTTTTAAGAAAATATTAATTGAATATTAACGTCTTTTTCTAAAATGTCCACCATAATTTGTCACTATTATCACAACAATATACAAGAGAAGTACGATAAAAAAAATCAATTAAATTTGTACAGAATTATTATATGTCAAAGTGATATTTTGTTAAGAACATGATTTGAAGGGCTACAAATGTTACTAAAACTACTTTCATATATTCATACGTCAAGTAATGTAATATGCAGTTAACACTTTTTAAAGAGAGTCTCAATACCGATAAAAGATTAACGGCTATACAGTCAAACAATGTTCCTATGCTGATCGGAAAGAAAGAATAAACTCCCTTACCTGCTTCGGTGGCCGCATGATCTAAGGCGTCCCTCTCGTGTTAGACTAGACTGCCAATCACAGGAAGATAAGGGTTTGAATCTCGGTTGGGTATACTGAGGGGTTTTTCCACGCAAATACCAATACATTTCATCTAAATTCAAACCTTCCTCATCTCTAACCCACTAGTGTAATTAGTTCACATCCTTATAACCTGAACAGGTTGTGAGACGCAGTGCTAAAAACCCGGTCGAGATTCAAACCTAGACCTCCCCGTTACTGGCGATTCAGTCAATTGATAGGTTGACGCCGTATACCTAGTGACCACCAGTGCGGGTGTTACGTCACTAAACACCTTGTTTTGAACGAGCTACAAAATAAAGTTATACTTTCTGAAACGACTGATTATAACATCACATGAGAATTTCTATGAGCGAGTGCGAAAGGGCCAACCAATTTTGCCAGGAAAGGTATTTCAACAAACATTTCCAGGGTTATTTTACACGCCACACTCGACATGGGACCGACGGCTTTACTTCCCCTCCGAAGGAAGTTGTGCTACGGGTTTTTATCACTCAAGAAAAGTCCGTTGACCTCGGCTGGGTTTGAACCCACGAACATCGCGTCCTGAGGCGAGTACTTTACCCCACGACGTTATTAATACAAACCTGTCAAAAGAAAATCTGTTCTACTTTTAGAAGAGGTGAATGAGAACCAGTTGCGGCCAGAGGAACATTTGCAAGGAACTTCTCGTCTCGTTGATTCTATTTGCAGTCAAATCTCAAGACGAGGCATTTTTCCGGTACGCATCTTCAAGATACCAGATGGCATCGGCGAGGAGGGGGAGGGGGGAAATCCGTTGGTGAAGAAACGTAAAACATACA
>CABFWB010009310.1:0-13600 GCA_902151455.1 Timema bartmani
TACAGTTTAACGTGGAATCCGAACCACGGTGGAGGCCTGGCATTCCACACATTCACAAGTTGTGATTAACACACGTCTTGAAAGAATAGTTCTTTTATCACAAATGAATGTGAAGCTATCTATCCTCTACAAAAGTTGTTAAGTTTTAAAATAAGTAATCGTCGTTTGTATTCTGCCGTATTGGTTGTAAACCGTGAAATGCTGTGTATTTCTATTAAATAAAGAGAGAACGTGTAGTTGCATCCAAGTATCCTGTACTTATCTATTTTGGACACTACAATGGCGACGAGGATCTGAACCATAGACGTGACAATACAAGGAAAACTATGAGACCATAAGAAAACGAGGTTGAAATGGTAGCGTGAGTTGTGGCAATTGTTGTGAGAGTAGGGTATATTTATTTTCATGTTCTTACCACATGGTACTACTAATTGTTTTAATGTTGTAGTTATAATCCTAATATGTATGGGGATGTCTCTGGGATAGATTTGTTGTTGTTTTTTCAGGATGGTTCGACTACTAGTTATCCTTCTGGTAAGCTCGTGCCTGCTGGTGGCTTTCTGCGGTGCTCAGGTGAACTTCTCGCCAGGCTGGGGGAAGAGAAGCATCACACCAGAGAACTGCAAGACAACAATGGACTCTCTCATGTACATCAACAAATTAATACAGGTGAGGGGAAAACACAGATACAATATTATTTTATCAAGTTGATATCATTGAGATAGTCTGTGCTCCGATAAAATCAATCCCTTCATAAAATAATACTCGATAACAAGCAATTAATATAATGGAGAGTGGATAAGGATACATAAATATGGGCTACTGTAATCATCACTTTACATTGTTAAGATAATCGAGTCCCGTATATTACAGTGAGCAGGACATGCAGAGTGAATGGGAGATTCTAGAACCTTGTTCAGGACTGGCAAACCTAATGGGAAGAGACCATTGGGAAGACCTAGACATTAGAATGGACCTGTAGGAGATAGAGTATAATGGGAGAATCTAGAACCTTGGTCAGGGTACTGACTACTGACTGACAAACCCAATGGGAAGAGATCATCAGGAAGACCTAGACATTAGAATGGACCTGTAGGAGATAGAGTATAATGAGGGGGACTGGATAGAATTAGCTCAATATAGAAATAGGTGGTGTACTTGTGTAAATATGGTGATGAACTTTAGAGTTCCTAACGACATAGAGTGCGTTAGTACGTAATTAAGCAAGCAAGTAAGTAAGTAATAATTTTGAAGTACCATCTACATTACATTATACATTAATAAAAAGTATTACTAAATTATTTTATTTAGATTATAAATCAAACTTATCGAACTATATCGTATTCATAACAATATCATGTACAGTTATCCTTCGTGTTACATGATTGATTGGTTCCAAAAAAATTAATTATAACTGGGGTAAAATAGAAATGCATTCTAAAACCATGAATAAGATACGATATACATATGTCAATAATAATTACGTCTCATTGTGAATGCTTGTAATTATATTTTGAATGTTTAGCTATGCATTGTTAGTTATTAATAATGCGTTATGCATGAATCTAGACCAAGCCTTAACAACCTTGATATAGTCCAATTTCCACTTAGTCATACATCAAGTCATGCTATCTCTGGCTGTCACTTTTGATATGTTGTATCAATACATATAAAATAAAACATAAGTATTTATAGTAAAATAATATCAATATGGCAGCAAAAAACTGTGTTTGTAAATTGTAAGAGACCCGCTCTATCAAAAGTGGACTGTACACAAACAAAACACTACAAAGATCCTCAACTAAATTGTTACGTGAATGTCGATTTACATTTAGTCTTCATGATTCAATTTACATTCTTTGTTTAGTTTATTTATTTGGCTCATGGTGTCAGACACATAACGGCGTATCTTTTATGTGTGCTAGGCGTGCGCCTCACATCTATACCCGAAGGTAAATAAAAATTAAATTATAACTCTGTAAAATATGTCTCTTCTAATGTTATGCTTACAGACCGCACACAACAGGATACGTAATTCGGTTCCCACCTAGATGTAGTTTGCGGCCTCGGGCTGTTCGAGTAGAGGGAGATTGGTTGTAGCTGTCTCTGTCGTAGAATGAATTCAGCCACTGGCCTCTCGGTTATTTCCGTACACTTTCGTGGTGTGTGTGTGTGCTTGTTTGTTCAGAGTCACGTCCAATGGCAAGTTTGGTGTAAGAGGGGCTGTGGACAGGATGTAACTAAACAATCATGTTGTAATGCGTGCGGCTTGTTCACAAATCCATCAGTTGTAAAGCGAGAGTGGAGCTGGATATATCCCACGCGCAGTGTTATTTGTGTTTGTTAGTTGCTGGGAGTGCAGAATATTTCAGTGACAGTAAGTTTCAAGTTGTAATCTAGTTATTATTTAGGAGATAATTGACATACACACAAAATACAAGTGTTGGACGATCTTGGTAGAAAGAAGTTTTCCTCAATAAGTTTTAGTGAAAAACTATCGATTGTAAGTAACGGTAAACCATTTCCCATTTTCCAGTACATAAAACTAAGACAGAAGTATACACCCGCCATTTTTCAACAGCTCATTACAAGACGGTGGAATGTCTAACTGGTTGCGAAAGAGGAATACATTGCTCTACTAGCCTTGTTTTATATTTTCCTCAGAAGGAAGAGTATGGAGTAGAAATGGTTTTGATGATATTAACCACTTAAGTAAAGCTGGGCAAAGACACAAAAATACTTAAAACCATACATGTTTGTTTTCAATTAAAAATGTTTGGCTGACAATGAGTGGACGTCATGCTTAATGATTAGCTCGATAAAAGTATCAGCCAAAATAATGGACTCGTAAAAAAATACTCGAGATATCTTGAAACGCCTGATTGATGCGGTATGCTTGCTTGGTAAACAGGAGTTTCCTTTCCGAGGATGTGACGAATGTAATGACTCTTTCAATAGAGACAACTATTTAGAGTTTTTGGATGCACATCAGCACTTTGAAACATAACCTAGAGAGACTTACAATTTCCCGTAGAACCTCTCCAGCTGTTCAAGATGATCTCATTCAGGCTATCTCCGAAGTCTCATTGATGAAATAAATAAGGAAGTCGAGGTTTCAACCTTTTCTGCCATACTTTTGGATGGAAGTTGTAATATAACGAACAAACTACAGTTGTCAACCATCTTAAGATATGTATTAGATGGTGCTGTTTATGAAAGGTTTGTTGGGCTTACCAACGATAGTGAGGGCAGAACCTTAGAAGGTTCGTTTGAACACGTTTTTAGAACGGTAGAAGAGTATAAACTTAAAGAGACGTTAGTTGGGCAAACTTATGATGGAGCATCTATGATGATGGTAGGTCATTTGAATGGCTTACAATAAAAGGCTATGGATGTTTACCCAAATGCACTTTTTACTAATTGTTATGCCCACATATTGAACCTCATCTTGCAACAAAGTTTGATGAATATAAAAAACTAAATTTTTTTTTTCAAACCTTCAATGGCCTTTCAGAATCTTTTTCAAAATCGTCCAAGATAACAACAACTCTTCAATAATTTATTTCTAAGAAGTTGCCAAATGTTGCACCCACCAGGTGGAACTTCACTTCCAGATTAGTACATACAGTGAACGATCATTGGTTAGAGAGTATTGACTTTTTTGAAAAGGTAATTGATTTTTCGAGAGAGTAGGATGCTTACACAGTGGTTAAAACACAAGTCTTTTTGGCTCTCTTGAAGAACCTAGATACAATTTTCCCACTTCAAATATTTAAATATTATTTGCATATACAGATGTTTTATACAATTTACTTCAAACAAGAAGTTTTGATATTTTGTACTGCTGCAAGAAAATAGAAGATATCAAAAATAAACTTCAACGATCATGGGATACTGCCTTTAATTAGATTTGGTATGCGGCATTGGGAAGAAGAGGAGAGTAATTTAAATCAGCTACAAATAAACGACGTCGTGGTTATATAGGAAAGGATGCATGCCATTAACTCTATTTTGAAATTATTGATAACATAAGTGTTCACACAAAAATAAGGTTTGCGGCTTTAAAGGAACGTTAGTATTCACACCTTTATGAGCAAAAATATACCAGTTTTAGAAAATTTTTCTAGAGGACCTCATCAATAAATTAAAAGACGTTTATGGAGGAATGTTCGACTATGTACGATTGAAGAATGAACTTGTGGTACTTTATTGTTCGGATGAGTTCTACAATAAATCAGTTCATGAGTTAATGCAGTTTTTAGTTGAAAATGATCCCAGTTCAGGCTTTAAAGAAGTGTTCAAACTGGCAGAATTGATAATGACTATTCCAGCAACTATTGCTTCTGTTGAAAGACCGTTTTCAGCATTAAAGCGAATCACAAGTTGCCACAGATCTACACAAGGTCAAGATCTACTCTCCATTCCTAGCCTATTGTTGACTGAAAAATAACTTTTGAGCAAATTAGAATGAAGAATACATTTTTAGGTCGTCACAGAGAAGCTTCTACAAAAGGAAAGAAGAATGGATCTTCAAGTGAAACCTGTAAATTGAAATTTGCACTATTTAGTAAAACTTTTTCTTCCACCTATAGAACTGTCGTTGCATAATTGAATATAGTTGGTTTTTCAATTAAGAAGGGAAGGGGTTAGTTAGGAGGCGTACATATTCGTTTTAAGTGGCAGCACACCTGTCTTGCATTACCAGGATACGCCACTGCAGACACAAGTTTGCAGTCCTACATGTGCACAGTAAAGAGAGGAGTCGTCCATCGAAGGTTGACCACAGTGGAATCGCGTTAGAATGTGATTTTTGTCTATAATATATTATAATATAATTTTACTTGGAGTGTTATGCCTTACATGATCTATTCATCATACTTTTCCAATGCATATGTACACAAATACTGTTTTTTTTACACTGTAATTGCTAGTGCACACCGAAATCACGTTTTACCAGTCGTCATGGCAACCCCACCCAGTCTATGTAACCTACGAAATCATTTATAAGTGAGTTTAAAACCCTCCGCCAACATGTAGTACACATCGTCGATGAAGTTATCTCACTTGTATATACAAGAAACACATGCACTTTCATTTCAGTCCTTAACATGTCTTACAGCTTGTTGATAATGTACACTATATAAAGATAATGAAGACACCGCTATATTAATTACTTTAGTTTAGTGAAAACATCCTACAGGAACTTTCGAATAGGTCGAGTCTTTGTGTGGTTCTAGCATACTCCAGGTTCACCGTCATCAGACCTCGCTGAAAATGCCAAGGGACTATCTGGTTTTGTGAAATTAGGATCATATTTAGCGGACCTATCATCTTCACTTGCTCCAGGCATCCCTTTGGTCCTTGTTGCCCCACAATTTGAGTTGTGAAACCTGGGTAGTACATGTTGTTTCAGTTTATCATCTCTCTTAAGTTGACTGACTCTATATTTAGGAATACTTTGAGCAACACAAGAGTACCTCTGTGCTTAGGCTGCCAATTTGTTAGTTCTTCAGTATGCATTGGCGCGTCACCACCACTTCTATGATGTTGAAGTTTGCTGGAGCATACCTTAGCTTGTCAAGGTATGTTTTCTGGTGAGCTGGTTGGTTTACTATCTTGTCGAGCACAGCTTCTTGAATTTCCTTCTGGTGCTTGTTAAGTGCCGTTGTCAGGTATGTAGATGAGACTCCTAACTGCCCAATCATGGTCCCGATACCCATGAAGTGCCTCAAATGGTGCTATACCAGTATCCAGGAGTTTTATTTACTGCAATATTAAGATCACGTTGGATCTTCTTTAATTCCTTGTTTCAGTCTTTCAAATCTACACACCGGAATGAAATTGATATCATCGTTGTCTTTGTTATTTATATTAGTTTTTCTTTTCTTTTTCAGAGTGAAGCGGAGAAGATTCTGGACTGCGAAAAGTTTACAAGCTAGCTTAATATTTACTTTTAATGTGTACATCTTTCTTCATTGGTCAGTACAACGATGAGCTAGCCCATATATGTTTTCACTAGATTAATTGAGCTGTATAAAATAATTGTATTAATTTTTGTCGGTTGTAAAACAATAAATCTAATGGTTCTGTAACTGTAGTTTTACTTACTATGTAAATTTAGATATATTGATGTATCACTTCTTTATTATTTATATTCCCCCCATTCTTATTGTTAGGACTATAAGCATATTAATACTAATGGGTAAGGAATGAGGGAGGTGTTGTTTAAAGGAAATGTACCCACACTTGCGTGCAGAGTACAGTCGACAGGGATTTAATCCCTGTTCTCCTCATAGCCAACAGCCCGGTATATTGCAAGACCATGTGACATCCTATACGTGATGGCTTTCAAGCATTCAAGTAACGGTAACAATAAACTAATAGCTGTTGCTACATACATATTTATACGCACTACATTGATAAAATATTGTATATATTACACCTTATTAATATAAGATCTACATTTAGCTTTGCTACAAGCACATTTAATTTATATCAAAATAATTTCAAGGAGAGACATGGGCTAGCTCCTCCTTTCAGTTTACTCTCGGGCCACCCCCACTAAATCCTTTCTTCTTTACCAAATTAAAATAAATTTCCTTGATCCTTTTACTTCTATTACGTCTTCCATCACATTCCTCTCTTGCCTCTTCAACTTTTCGCCATGCAAATTGAAATCAATCTCCATTCACCTCGTGAAAACATCTCGTGTGTGGGAACCAACACTTGTCGGACTTATCAAAGTCAAATACAATTTTAGAGAATTTGCAATATTTACCAAAGGGTAATAATGATTTTGCCACGGCTAATAGAAAAAAATAATGAGAATCTTAAAAATCGGGGCTAATGGGCAGCTCGATAAATATTGGTCTTTACTCACATAACCTCCTCGGTGTGCTGGGAGTTCATAGCCAGGTGATCTCCACAACAATATCTTGCATCGTTATAAATACCAACTATCAATGATTATAATAACAAAAACAATAGTGTTCAAAACAACAATGGGAAAATACAACACTGTATTACATGGATTGGTGGCAAATAAATAAGAACAGGGTTTGTTTAATTCTCACTCAACCCTTGAATTATCCCTGCCTAAGCGTGTGTTGTAATGGGTGAGTAGAGATGAAAAGGTAGAAATTGACGGATTCATTTTTTGATAGTTAGAAATTGAGGTAGAACATGTATCTGAATATTTATTTTTCTCATATTTTGAGAATGTCTTGATAAGGATGGAAACCAATTTGCCAGGACGGAGATTGAACCTAGGACTTTCTATTAATGTAACCCAATCCTGTGTATGGTTTGAAAATTCTGTAATTATATCATTTTTCTATACGAAGAAAAAAACACTTTTCTCTTCGTTTTCGTCGACGTTGATTTTAAATTTCAAACTTCCATTTATTTTAAAAGTTGTTCCAAATAAAAAGCATTGACAAAATAATTTAGGAATGAACATTTGAAAGTATCATAGACGTGACAGTTTAAGGAAAAGGGTGAGAATAAATAAACCATTTTTAAAAACTGAAATAAAATATACAGAAATAAAGGTCCGAGATAGAAAAAACGCGATAAAAATAAAATATTAATTAAATAATATTTAAATAACGCGGTGAACTAGTGCTAGGCCACAGAGAAGGAAAGAACAGATCCACAGCCGCTAGGTTAAACGTGTTGCGCTCCTTTTCGAGGCTTTACTCCTTCAACGTTNGTCCCTAAGTATCCTAATCCTGCCACACAAATAAGTTTACTCTGAATGCACATTACAAAGAAAACTTGAGACACAATGGATCTTTTTTAAAAATTATTACTAAGGTACTGGCTGTCGACTGCAATTACTTGTTAAGGAGCACTGAGGATAATTGCAGACGTCTAGAAATACCAATTTATTTAAGACGTGATTAGATATTTTTTAATATTGTTTTCATCAAAATGAGGGTGAAAGTTCTGACCAGTTAAAAAGCTTAGATTTAAATTCTATAGGTCTAAAAAAATAATTCTGACATCTTATATAGAACCGTATAAAAAAAATCCCAAAATTGTGACCCTATCAAAACACAATTTTATTTGATAGAGGAAGGCTAGATACCATACCGCGTGGCCACTAATGCAGGTCTATAATAGCTATTTGATGCTATATATTTAAAATCATTAATATAAACTAGAAATAATTTAAAAACTGGTATTTTCCCGGTGTAAATTAAAATTCTCAAACTCAAGTATTTAAAGTTAAAACAAAAATATTGCATGGTTTTAAATAGTTCTAAGGGTTTCTGTTATTAAAAATTACGTAGTAAACACTAAAGTTGTGTGAGTACATGGACGCAGGCCGGATAGTAATATACAGATATTGCAGACAAACGGGCCGGTCAGCTTTGTCTTGCGGGCCATTTATTTGTGAATCATACCTTTTCATTCGACCTTGAAAGGGGGTTCTGTCTTTTAATAAAATCTAAATCAGTTCGAAATTTTAATTAACCATATAGGGCCCGTACATATAAATAAAACTATTTACAGTTTATTGAAGCAATCGTTCAACATATTATATACCCTACACTCAATTCATTTAAAAGGTAGCAAGCTTTCTTTTATGAAATTACTATGATGCAGCAGTGAAGCTTATAAAATACGGCTCTAGGCTAGTCTAGTCCATTAAAGTATTGATGGGACCTTTCAGTGTAAACTGATTGTAGGCTACATTGTAACAAAGTTTAAGTAACTCCCGTGTTTAATCTTAATTTTTATTTTTAATTAGTAAAATTAAATTTTGTTGGTAGACCTGATCTGCTTTTATTGTAAAGAAGGCATTTACCGCTCCTAGCGAACAACTATGAACTAACTCCTTCAGAGACTTGATTAAATTAAATATTATTTTCATATTTTTCGTCATATCTTTTNCTTCAGCGCCATCTGTCATCGCTAGGTGCAACCTTTTTGACCGCGCGTCTGTAGAAGTGTTTTTTTAGATTTTGTCTCACAATAAACATTGATAGAATCCTTAGATTCTGTACACTCCCACGAAAAGGAAAGAAATTACTGATCAACCCTCTCCCAAAAAAATCCTTACGTAATTCTTGAATGGTCCCTAGCTTCTGAGCTGTTGGAATTTTTTTTAAATTGAGGTTTCGGAAATCGGGAGTTTATTATTATGCTTTTTGATGAAAATATGTAAAATCTGTAAAATATGAATAATGAACAATAGTTTTCTTTCATGCCTCTTCGTGGAATGTGATGCTCTTTTTTTCCATTATGTTTCTGCAAAAATGTATATTATCTGGTTTCACAAATCTTACGAGTTTTAAGTAAATGTTTCTATTTCTAGACAAAGGAGAGAGAAAGTCTGTGTGATGCACCATACCATTTATTTATTGAGGTAGGTCTAGTTATTAGCCTTAATAATATGGACACAAGTTTATATTATACAACTTATAAACTTGTTTGTAGTTTCATCTTTATTAAAACATTATTTCTCACTTAGTGGATACCAAAACTGATATCATAGAAGAATCATCTATTGAAAACATTTATCTACAGTTAATTTCGACCAAATATTCCATTTCAACTGATATTTAAAATAATATATCTAAATATTAGAATTCTAAAGCACAAATATGAGGATTTATGATGTTNACCAAATAGTACATTTCAACTGATATTTAAAATAATATATCTAAATATTAGAATTCTAAAGCACAAATATGAGGATTTATTATGTTTTCTCTCTTATATTAAACTAAATATTGATTTAATGATATTAACACGAGTGTGCATATTCGGGTATGAGACATTATTGCTTAAAATTCCAAACTACAAGTTCAATTTTCCCTCTAGGTGGGGGAGTTTGTGGTTTTGTTACGTAATTTAAGCTTAATGGTTACAAATATTGAAACTTGAAATTTTGAGTAAAGGGTTCTTTTTAGCCCTAGACCAGAGATGAACTGAAAATTGTGACATTCAACCTATAAGAGATGAAAATGGGGGGTTGAAAGTTTTCAAAATTCCCTGACTGTGCATCTTTTGAACTAGTAGACATGGAAACTTGAGATTTAAAATGAATGTTTCTTTATAGAATTGGGTGAGAAATATTTAGGGTTTTTCAAATGGGGAAAAGGGGTAGTAAATTCAATGTCCTCAAATAAAGATGAAATTTGATATATGGGGGTTTATCGGATCGCAGAGTACTAATATGAAATTAATTTATGTACGGCATCCACACGATGGGTCCCAAGGTGCATTGGTAAAAAGTGTGTTCAAGAACCAAAACTAATTTTAAATGGGATCACGGGAAAGAGGGAAGAGGTGGTATAAATACAAACCACTTTTAGCTGGGATAGAATATTTAAATTTGGCAAGTAGGTATAATGAACTTTTAAAATAAACAAATCTTAATATTTGAAATTTCTAAGCGGGAGAGGAAGAAATGGCAGGGGAAGGTGCGTGCTCAACATTTCCAAAAACTAATACATTCAACTACTTCTCTGTGTGGTAGAGAACTTAAATTCGTAGGTATAGGGGGGACCACTCTAAATAAACAAAAAAATATGAAAATTTAAAATTTTTAAATTAAACTATGGGAAATGGGAGAGGAGGAGCTACAGCTAGAAATAACTTTCGAGATGAGGTTGAAAATTAAAATTTGAAAGACAGGTAGAAATAAAACTCCAGATAACCAAATTAATGTTAGAATTTTAAAATTTCTCAGAGTGGGTCGTAAAAAGTGGGCTGAGTGGTTAAAAACTTACAAAACTACTAGAAACCTCTTTTCAGTGTGGTATAAAACTGAAATTCTCCATACAGGCAAAGATACTACTCCAAATAACTTTAAAAGTCCGACAATTTAATAGTTTAAACTGGGAGTCCAGTAAATAAAGATGAGCTTATAAACAAAATTAAGTATGGTAGATAATCTAAATTTTGCATACTGGTAGAAGTACGGCTTCAGATAACCAAATAAGAATTAAATTTGAGATTTTGAAGTGGGAGTTATAGGAATGGGGAGAGGGGAGTCTAAAATGTTCAAAAACAGTGGATAAACTACTTGTACGTGTGGTGTAAAGCTAGAATTCGTCGAGCAGAGATAGGAACCACCTAAATTAACTACACATTCTGAACATCTTAAATTTCAAAATGAGACTACAGTAAATATGGGGGGAGAGGGGATGTACAAGTAGGAGGTAGAAAATTAAAATTTGTCAGGAATGTAGAGGGATAACTTCAAATAACCACACATACATTTTAAATATTAGTTATTTCTAAGGAGCCTGGTGATATAGTGGGTCTCAAATTTCTAAAACCAAAAGTCTAAACCACTTCTCAAAGGGTTAAACGATTGACATAAGTCAGGCAGGTTTAAGGACCAACTCAAATAGTTTCAAGGTCTGAATTCTTAAATTGCAAAATGAAGGCACGAAAAATAGGGAAGGATGGTCCCCTCAAAATTATTCCAAAGCTATCTAAATACAATTTTTGTAGAGGTAGAAACTTTAGATGTTGCCATGCAATTTAATAATAAAACAGGTTTGAGTCGCTAGACAGGGATACTTTGTTCACGTTAATTCATTTAAAAAGTTCCTCATCTAATGCTGCTATGCTCATGACAGATATTCAACAACTGTTGATATCACCAAGTGAAGTAAATTAAACTATATAGTTATACTGGAGCGATATTTATTTATTCTGGCCAAACAAATGTTTTGACACAAAAACTGCAAAAATATTGACTTTTTCTCACGTTTCCAACACTCTTGAACAAATGGAATTTCAAAATTGAAGCCCAGGAAACGGTAGCGCTTAAAATGTGTACAACCAAAATAGAACATTCTTTACGATGTGTTTAGGTTGACATTTGGTAGCCACGTAAAATATATAAGTTGGAAAGTTTGGAATTCGAAAATTTACTGCTGGCGAATGGGAGGGGCCCCTAAAATTTCCTAAACTACAAAAACTCGATATGTTCCAAATATGGGTACACACTATACTAATTAAACCTCCTCATCCCTAACACGATAGCGTAATTAATTGTACATAGGCGTATAACCCAAACGAATATTAAGACTTGTTGCTAAAAAAATAACAAAATAGATATTTACTATCAATGTTGACCGCAAAAAATAAATCTACTATCTAAAAGGCTCTTTTTATAAAAATTTGACTGTAGAAAGACATTAAATTGGAACACTAACTTTTTTAAAGGCAGAGGAAAAAAGTTTAAAGTAGGACCTACTAAAAGTAAATGAACACACTAACTAAAGACTATCTTAAAGTTGATACATTAGATTTACAAATAGCACATCTACATTTCGAAATCAAAGTGACCAGAATATTATGAAATATATCAATGTCTAAATTTGTTTTACACATATTATAATAAAATTTCTGTTAAATCTCATTTCTGTATTATTATTGTATTGATTTTTTGATGATAGTGATCATAATTTTAGTTTCAAGCCTGTCCAAACTACATAAACAGAACTTTTTTCTTTACTTTAGTAGATAATTTTTATACCAAACACTAATAACTATAGCTGTGATTAAAACAATATTTGGGTATAATTAAGAGTATTTTTTCATATACTCGTACTTTGTACAGTCAACAATTTTACTCACTTTACTAAACTCTATTTTATTATAATATAAATATTTATTTTTTTAAGAAAATCTGCAATTATTAATATATTTATTTCTATTCCTCTTTACTAAAATTAAGAGATATTTTATTTTCCATACAGACACGAGAACGTGTTGGAAGAGTGTAATTGGACAAAACATTATGATCTTTTGTTGTGTAATCCTAAAAGCGCGTTTAAGGAGATGAGCTTTATTTTCAGACTTGATTTTATTATAAACTGATATAAGACCGATTTGTTAACTCTCTTTGCACATCAATATTAAATAATGTTGATTATAATCATTACAGTGTTTAAAATAAGGGGGTATTGCCGATACCAAATATATACTTAGGAAACTTTTTATTGTATTTTCTATGCATTTACCTTTTTATTTTAGTTTATAAAGTAGCATATCATTTGTATATTTTGTTTGTATTAATTTGACAACCAAATGTAAAAAAAAATTAAACTTTTACACATAAGTATTTAATTTTAATTACTGTTATATTTTGTGCACCCTTATTTCCCGTTACAGCTATCCGTGTATTTACTCCAATGGATTATGAATGAGGAGGGTACCATTTTTGGGAAATGTGCCCGATTTGCGTTGAAGGAGGATTATAAGCATTTTAGGAAAAAAACACTCTCATTACACCCGATCGGGATTCGAACATTGATATCCCAGTTATTTGCACTCCAGTCTAATGAAAAAGTGAATCCTAAAGAATTGTGAGCACAGAAGCTGGTCACGAAATATTCTAATAGTTCATTTTCAAGTGCATTTCCAAGACTCGTGTCACGTTTAAACTGTAGAAGCAGTGCCATTGTATATTTGGGTCCAACACTCTCAATTGTTTGAAAAGTTTTGATCAATGAAAGGGGGAGAGGCGGGGTAAGGGGTTACCTCTACCTGCAGCTCTTAGCTCTCAGCTTGTCTTTCTCACGAGGAACATTTTGCAAGTGATTTGTTTTAAAGAATTCTCACTTGGAAG
>CABFWB010009311.1:0-13589 GCA_902151455.1 Timema bartmani
CGATTACACGCTGAAAGTAACCAGATATATGACTGTCTAGTAGGTAACTATGAATCGTTCTGTCTTCCTTTTTGTTAGTATAACATATTCAACATCTACTCTCCGACTCAGACCAAAATAGGAAGGGATAAAAAAAAGGTGTGTTCGACCAATCAAGTCTCAGAGCTAGAGCGCTCCAAGGGGTATAGGCGCATGCGTGAAGTGCAGACATTTAAGAGGGGGGAAACGAGACATATTTTGTTTCAATACATTTTTGTTGTTGTGTTTTACCACTCAATTTAAGTTAAATGTAGCTCATTTGAAATGCCCCGGAATGCAACCACTGTCTTAGCTAAGCCATGGGAAGTCCAAACTCTACCATAATACATGACGAGTTGTTATTTACATGAAGTGAGGCAGAAACACATAACTGTGTGAGCTAATTTCCATTAACTCGGCACACATGTTGTTCATTATTCATATTTTACAGAAACATATTGCTCATCAAGAAGCATAATAATCAACTCCCAATTTCCGAGACCTCAATTTAAAAAAAATATATTTGCCAATAGAGCTCAAAAGCTAATGGTCATCCATAAATTACGTAAGAATTTTTGTGGCGGGGTGTGGGGGAGTCAGTATTTTCTTATGTTTTCTTGCAGAGGGAGTGGCGGTGGGCAGAACTCATCTTATGTAAGGATTTTATCAATGTTTATGGTGAGACAAAATCTAAAAAAAACGCTTTTACAGACGTGTGGTCAAAAAGGTTGCCCCTAGCGATGACAGAATAAAAGCCTGTTTGAATGCTTGGACATTTTTGTCAGGAATTTTGAGAGGAAAGGGGAGATTACAATAATAATTTATTCATCCTACCTCATTTAAATACAAGAAATCTATTTACTTAATTTAATTAGTAAAAATCAACATAACATGTTTGGAATATGTCCATATATATGATTAAATATTAAATAATCTTATTAATCTTTTTGGAGGTGTAACAAGAAAAAATTGTCAGGGAGAGCATCTTGACTCCGATACCTACACCACTTTCTGCTTTTAATAATATACTGACTTGTGACCATAATGCAAATTACCAAAAAATTTAATACTTTAGGTGTTGTATTAAATGTACCGTGTTTATGGTGTAATCAATGCAAAATTAAGAGTCAAAGGAGACAAATTAAAGAGAAAGGAAAGATTCTTTCAACTGGCATACAAGCTTCACACAATAACAGTTTTGTTTCTAAATTAAATTATCACTTCTAAGGTGCTCAAGAGCGGATCCAGCATTTCCGTTGGGGTGGTGGGGAGAGTAGGACGGGAGGGAGGGGGAAGCGTGGGCACTCCCATGGGATCAGGCTTTTTGTGAGGATGGATGGGGCACTCTCACGGAACGAATCAGGGGATCATTTAACAATATTACAAAAAAAATAAAATAATAAAAAAATCAAATAGTTGAAATTTGGTTAGTGAGATATTATGTGACAGTAGAACTAGTACCTCACTTCGGTGGTCATGTGCATTAAATTATACAAGCGTTTGCTTTCTTACATAGATATACAGTAATTGATTTTATTATTGATATTATTTCTACTAAATATTTTTTCATGAGGGGGCTACGCACCCCATTTTGGACCCACCCATGAAAGGGTTCTTAAATTAAATAGATATAATGGACATATATACTCCGATTTTTTGTAGGAATGGACTGCTGAAAGGCCTTTTTTCTAACCAGAATCTTGTTATAAGTAATAAAAATGGCCCCTCAGATGGTATTTCTACGAATTTTAATGTATATAAATAATGTTTCGGTTGAAATGTAATATTGCCGTAAATACATTATGAATATATATATATATATATAAAATAAACATATTTATAATACTATTTTGTGAGAGTAAGAGAAGTGAGAAAGATAGTGGGACGACCACTCGTTCAGCTTTGGCGACCGCCACTGCCTTTCAAAAGTTAAGATACTATTTTGAGTAATCTTATTATAATTTATAAATAAATTTTCAGATCCAAAAATGTATAAATTATTAAAGTTACCTTCTTCCAAACAATACCACCATCTTACTGGTAAACTTATTAAAATAAAACATTAAGTTACTTCTCTACCACCTCAAGTTTAGATTAAATTTGTTAAATTAAAAATAATGTATATGCTATGAACATAATTATAACTTTAACACAGTAACAGTATTCAAAAAATATTAACTTTTTTTTGGACCGTAACTATTTGAAAAAATAACTATATTTTTATGTTTAAATCGGAATTGATACTTTCTATCAATCGTGGCATTTAGCTTCACTTTTGAATGTTGAATAGTTTTAGTAAATGTTGCAACTGTCTTATAATGCCCTTCATATAGTTTATTTTAGATTTATCTGGATAATTAGACACTAGAAAGTAAGCCTGTTCATTCCTACATACAACCCAACCATTATTAATGAGAACAGAGATGTTCAATTGCGCAGAAAAAATGTATTCATTATATTGTTTAAACAGTCGTAGGTTGTATCTTGATTGGAAATAAAACTTTGAAATTTAAAATAATATATATTTTGCTCACAAAGGCTTATTTGAAATATATTATAATATTATATATAATTATATTTCTCTAATATATATGTGCTATAACTTATTATATCATAGAATGAAAATAATTAACCACAAACCTTGATTTAAATATCCAATATTACAGGCGTTAAACAGATACGTAGCCGGAAAGAATAACTTCAAATAGTGAATAAATCAAATGGGCCAGTTGCTAAACTTAGAATCTGTATCTGATTTTGTATCTGTACTTTTTTACAATGTACTATTTTTTATTTGTACACTCTAGTAGCAAAATTTAGTTTATCTATATCCTAACAATATATCACTCATATCATTATAGGTTAATCTAGCTAACTCTAGGTTGAGTAATGTAAGTAGTCATTGTTAGATTCAGTTCGGCTACGTTAGCTAAGGTTTTTTAATTTTTAATTATTTGGAAGATCGGCAAAACCTTTTAAGTTCAATACTTTGTTTTGATATGAGTATCTTATATTATTTAAACCAAGTTGAAACTGTTTATAAATAGTCCCTGATCCCTTTAATGTAATGTATTGTATTCGGATTAGGTTTGACAAACTTCGGATATTGTTGGTTTTGTTTGGTTTAGGATTAGGTTCTAGTATGTAAGCTTATATTAACGTTTGGAAAACTTAAATATTTCAAAGCTTTGGATTCTAAATACATTTTCAAATGATTGTTTAGTCACTTTAACGGTTTACGTTATAATTACACCAAAAATTATACCAATATGTGAAATGTCATATTGGTATCAAAAAGCGTACGAGTGTTATACTTAGCAACTCCACTACTACGCCTAGATTACTTTAGGTTTGGAGATTCTTTTCATATCAGGCCCAGGCTACGTTAGGTTAGGTCTAGCTCTGTTTAACGCCCCCTCGAGCTGGCACCCAAGGCAGCCGCCCGGTTCGCACGGCCCTTGAGCCGCCCCTATACTGGCACTAGAGTGTAATATAAATATCAACAGAGGTACCTAACTTGGAATGAAAACATTTATAGAAAATTATGTTTAATACATTTTATAGAAAAATTACAAAAATAATGCTTTAAAAACACTTATATGTATGGATTTAAAACAATTAATTTCTTATTTTCAATTTAAAAAAATGTGATTTATCAAAGATGTGTTTAAAAATTATCCCAGTTGAGGATATTCAAAGTTGTTACATGGGAAAACACTGATACGCGTGCAGACTTTTAGAAATCCCGGATTTTTAAGAAGTGGTTTGATATTTATAAACATAGTTTTCATCAAAATGTTGGCGAAAATTATAAGAAGATTTCTCTGACTCGTTAGAAAGTTTAAAGTTTAGAGTTTAAAGTTTTTAAAAAAAAATGACACTTTACGTGGAAATGTGTACTTCTAAGATTAAAGCAAAGGGTTCGAAATCTCTATCCAGCCTTCCTCTCTTAAATAAAGTTGTGTTTTGACAGGGTCACAATATGTGGGATTGTTTTGTGCGGTTCTATATAAAGATATTATAAATCACACATTAAAAAAACTTTAGAATTAAAATTTAAACTTTTTAACTGGTCAGAACTTTCGCCTTTATTTTGGTGAGAACAATATTAAAGAATATCTAACCACTTCATAAATAAATTGGTGTTTCTAAACGTCTTCAATTCTTCTCGGTCCTCTCTTTAACAATAATTATTATATTTGCAGTCGACCGCCAGTTCCTTGAATGAAAAAGGACCATTGTGTTCTAAGTTTTCTTTGTAATGTGCGGTTAGAGTAAACTCATTTGTATAGCAGGATTAGGGTACTTAGTGATGGGGGAGGGGGTGGAGGTTAGAGACGGGGGGCGGTCGCTATCTGAAGCTTTCTCGCTAATAGCCAACTGGTTGACTCGAGGAGCTAGTATTTTGTATCTGTCCTCTAGTAAATTCGAGTTTAAAGTGAGTCGTTTAGAAAATGCTCACTTGACTGCGCTGTAGTCACTGAGGACCTCACCTAGCGATCCCAACGTTGAAGGAGTAAATCCTCGAAAAGGAGCGCAACACGTTTAACCTAGCAGCAGTTGTGTATCTGTTGTTTCCTTGTCTGTGCACAAGGCCGATATTTTGTGAAACTAAATGCATACACTCCCGTCGGGTAGTAAGACGTGGTGGGAAAAACAAACTAATAAATCGTAAAAATGTATGTAAGCACTACAGAAGTTTTACTTTATCATACAGAGAAAATATAGTAATCGTGAAAAATTTCTACCTCGAGATTATTATGAATCTTAACGTTTTATGTTTCCCCCAAACCCCCAAAATAGGTCTTACGATTCTGTGTATCTGACTGTCCGTTTATCCTTGGGGGCTACAGTCAAAATGGTTGGAAGGGTTTTGCTTGAACTTGATATTTAATTGTTATAGGCCAACATATTAGGAGGTTTTTCTAAATTTTGTTCTAGCCTTCAAACAGATGATTGACTTTTGGAAATTTGATTTTTTTAAATGGCTTTAATGGTTTTTAAACAAATTTATTATTTTTATTATTATTATTATCTGATTATTAAATTTTAAATATTTCGAAAATGGTTTAAATTATATTATTTAAAATTGATATCTAGGGAGCGTTTGACATAACAAACAGCACTCACTATAGACCTAAACTGGTTTTTGAGGAAAAACTTGCTTAAGGGTAGTTTAGTGATGATTGGTTGGGGTTTTGGAAATTCGAAATTTTAAAAAAATAGCCTAACGATATTGTTTAAAATGGATATCTGGGTGGTGTTTAAAGTCATAAATTACAGTGTATACGTGCTTTGGAGGGAGAGAGGAAAGACAATTCGTTAAGGGTTGGTTACTAGTCATTATTTTTTGAAATTTTGATAGTTTGTTCATAATGGGTATCTGGGAAGTACTTTACATTGTATATAAGAATGTAAAGCATGTTCGTTAATATAAAACAAATATAAAACAAATCATTAAAGGGTAGTTTAATGATGCCTGAATTTTAAATTCTAAAACTTTGTCACGAACTACAATAAACTACATGAGAAAATATTTACGATTGTGTCACTCAATGTATTTACCTGTGAATGAAATTATTATAGAAGGTACAGTGTTTATTATGGAGTCATTTTCTTTAACACCGCCTTTTACTACTTGTTCGGGCTATACGCTTAAGTGTTAATTACGCTAATGGGTTAGGAATTAGGAAGGTTGAAGTTTCTTAGAGGAATTGAACCCACAGTTGCGTAGAGGTAGAATGGAAAAACATTTAGGATAAACCACCTCCAGTTCACCCGACCGAGATTTGAACCTCAATCTCCCCGTCCTCAGCAGTCTAGCTAAATATGAGACTAGCGCGTTAGCTAACTACTCCACCGAGGCAAGTTCAAAAATTTGCTATTACAAAGAACATAGATAGTTTCCCAATTCCAAACTAATTTGATTGCCCTCAGACGAGCAAAATCAAAAGAAATAATATCAATCTCTGTTCAAAGGCATGCAAAAGGGAAGATAGCCCTGTTTTTCACCCATCTCATCTTTAATCGCAAGGCTTTCAACCAGCGCATTTCCAATAACGTCCTCCATCCCCTCTTCTGTTTCAGTAACTCATTGTTGCTGGGGAGATCTCTTTAGTGCATCCAGTTCGATTCCCGCCTTCTCAACGAGGTGACAGTTACAGTTGTCTGTCGGAGGTGCGCTCTGAATGGTGTTTACGAGAGCGATCAACAAAGAATGAGGGAGGAGTGAGAGGGGAAGAGAGTCAACCAACACATACACAAGCAGCTTTGGAAGTGCTATGCTAGCACTTAATCAAGTGGCGGAAAGGCACAGCGATCGCCAGCACCACCTCTTAATCCCCTTTACTCGGTGAACTTCAGAGCTCTTCACAAAAGGCACTCACATAGTAGCGGGGCTATTTCGTTATCAGGCTGGTAAGATTCCGAAGAAGGTCTTAACTCCACTCCTTTCTTATTTGTCATCATAGTTTCAATGAGTAATTATTCTGCTTACAGACCTTAGACCCTAGTGTTTGATTCATTATAAGCTGCGACCAAACATACTTTAAACACACATTGTTGGTCGAATGCTCTAAGCCCCTAGGGAGTCACTTTTGTGTTAGACTGCACTTCCGATGCCAGTGTTATCGGTGTTAAAATTCCGGTCAGGTGCACTGAGTTTTGTTGACTAAATTGTTAACCATTATACCACTGTGCAAATGTGGGTGTATTTCATATAAAATTCTACCTTCCTCATCCTTATTACACTAGCGTAATTAATGTAAGAATACAACCTTAACGGGTACCAAGATGCGGTGGAAAAATGAAGAAAAACAATTGTAAAACCGGGTTTCATGTCAATTGGTTTAGAAAGTGCACGTTAAATACCCCTCAAAACACAAAGCTAGGATGAGCTTATAGTTGTATTTAATGCCATTAAATGCATAGGCCTATATTTATCTCTTAAAAGGAATCACATACTTAAGAAAAAGGGTCCATTTTCTTTAAGATATTTGACAAAATCATAAATATAGGTTTAATTTTTAAAACAATCGTCCTATTTAATTCTAAAACTGGTTTTCAGTGGATTATACTGTTTAATCTAATATAACAGGTAGAAGGAAGTTCATTTATGTGTTCGCTCCTTGTCTTAGAGTAAAGTGGGGCAAGAGGACGCACTTAACGTTTAAACACATGTATAAGCTAAAAATATATGTTAAATTATGTCAATTTTTGGAATAACTATCTTCATTTTATTGTCATTGCAGTAGCAATTTTTAATACTTTTTCTAAAAATTATTTTAACCAATTATTTAAAAATTACAAAATTGGACAAAACGATACTTTTGCCCCAGAGGTGGGGTAAGAGTACGTTCGTTACGAGGTTAAAGTAGGCATTATAAATATTATTAAAATAATTAAAATATAGACTCTTACATTATAAAACTTCATAAAATATAAAAAGGGCATATATACATTATTGAAGAAAATAAACTATTTTACCTTTTTTTATATAAAGAATTCATCTCATTGAAAAATCCATTTTCTTGTCTAATAAATTAGTTGAGAAACAATTTCAAAGTTTATTTCAAACTTATTTAACAATAGTCACACATAAATTCACTTGACCCTTCATAATTAGAACAAGCTTCATGCCACCATTCTTTGCAAATCTTGCATTGAACCTAGTTTTCTAGAGGTGGATCTTCGTACTATTCTTCGCAGCCGGGGCAGGAAATATCTTCATTAACTTTTGATTTTGTTGTTTTTATTCTTTTTTGACAGAGACATAATTGGAATATTAATTTTTTATCTAAACAATGATTTCCTAACTTGACCAATAACATATTTACTTTCTTCTTTTATCATTAAACTATTTTTAAATGGTGTCTCTGTTATGATTTGATATTTTTGCCCTCTCTTTCTCCTATTTTGATTTTCTGTTATTTTAGAGAATGGTATCATGTCTACTGGAGAGGTCGTTTGTTGTTGAGGTACTAATACAGAGTCCAAAGAGATCGATGGTTTATGGTTTCTTGTGTAAGCCACAAGTGTTGATGGCTTAGGATCTGTTGTGGCAGCTGAAGGTGTTGATGGTTAAGAATATCTTGTATTAGCCGAAAATGTTGATGGTTGAGAATCTCTCGTGGCAGCCAAAGATGTTGATGGTTGAGAATCTCTCGTGGCAACCGAAGATGTTGATGGTTGAGAATATCTTTTGGAAACCAAAGATGTTAATGGTTGAAAATCTCTTTTACCAGACAATGATGTTGATGGCTGAGTCTCAGATGTTGCGTTTGATGAGCCATTGGATTGGTCCGTGACAGCTGATGGAATAAATTCTTATTCTGAAAATACGTAACGGTTAACAGGGAAAAACACCACACATATTAAATCCATTAATACTTTTAGTCACTGTGGCACATCTTTGGTAGGCATTGCCAAAAAGTTGCGTGACTTGAAATTGGGAAATTGTACGCCCAGGGTGACTCAATAACCATTGGTCGCAAGCTTGTGAATAAAAATCTTTTAGTGGCTTAATTTTTTTTTACACAGGTTGCAGCTTGTGAGTACTATGTGGAGGGATGGACAAGAGATGAATATAATGTCCTCTGCAGAAGAGCACAGCATCCAAACTCTTATGTGTAGTGTGGTTGTCTACAATAAGCAACACGGGGTTCTCTAAACTTGCCATTACATTTTTCTGAAAACGCTTCAACCAATCTTTAAAGAGCTCTGTGTTTATGTACCCACTGTCAGAACACATCATAGTTGATCCTGGAGGGGATACAATCATTATCTCTTCTTTTCCTCTTTTTATTGGAAAAATGATCGCAGGTGGCACATAATTTCCACTGGCACTTACAGCACAAACAATGGTTATAAGCTCTCCTCCCTCTGCAGACACCATTTTACCAAGAGCTTTCTTTCCTATGTTAGTGACAACTTTTGGAACTTTATTTGGAACTCTAGTTATTCCCGATTCATCCATATTAAAAATACGAGTTGATGGGAACTTAAATTTCAACATTAAGGCCAAAAGAATGTCAAAAAATGCATCCACTTGAATCTTGTTAAAACCCATCACTCGAACAAGGCTAGTCTTTTGAGGAATACGGAGTGTCAAATAGAATTTCTTCATAAAACTGTGTGCCCAGTCTTACCAACTATCTTCGTCTCTTTATCTTATGGGTTTTTAATTCCATTTGTCTCAGCAAATTCAAATGCTAATCGTCTTCAATATTTTAATGTCAATCCGTAAAAACACGCATCAATGCCCTTGCAATGTTTAGCCAAGTCATTTTCTTGTCTTTCATCAAATGTCTTTGCAAACATGCCCAGTTTATTTGCACCAAACCCCTGAAACAGTAATAAAATAAATTCAAGTTGTATTTTACATCATAGATTACAAACTTGATTTTAAATTTTTAAAAGTTTAACTAAATCCCATGTAACTTACCTTTTTTAAACGTTTTCTCAAAGTAGCTTCACTTATTTCAAGATCTTTTGAAATTTGTCCTTTCGAAAATCCATCTTGAAGCATTTTCCTAGCTCTGTTAAGCATTTGTTCAGTACATGGTTTACAATTAGTTGTTTTTTTATAAGTCCTGAAATATAAATTGGACCATATACATTAACATTAAACATATATGTATTAATTTATTTTTGTTTACCTAAATGTCTTAAACAACCTTTTGGTATCCTGGAAAGATTCCACGCTTCACCACTGATTTTCCCTATCTACTAAGGGTAATAATAGAGCTATACATTAATTTTTATTCAGGAAAGAATGTGTCAATGGGTTATATAAAGCGAGAAATACTCGTAATCAAGAGTTGGGGTAAAAGAACGCAGTGCGTTCTCATGCCCCGCCCCTTCTTGCGTCCCCTTGTCCCACTCGTTGTTTTACAACTCACCGGGAAATGCTGTCGCCTAGTGAGAAACTTCCTAAATAATGTGGACACTTTTGTTTACATTAAAAACAGCTCTTTTTAAATATAGCAATACATCTTAGTTTTAATAAATATTTTATGTAGATATTACGTTTTCTAAATACTGCCAAATTACATCACAATGCTTAAAATCACAAATTACCGCATTGTTTGAAAATGTGTTTTCAGATTCAGCTCAAACTATGTAGACAACTTATCTGCCATGACACCTTCCTTAAACCAAACAGTATGGCCAACTGTTATTTTGCCTAGATAGAAATAAAGCCAGCTTACCCGACGCGTACTCTTGCCCCCACCGAACTCTACCACCCGTACGGTCTATCAGTTTATACTAATAGAGTAAGTATGAGAATATTGAATTTAAAAACCTGAATTTGCGTAGAGTGAAAATGAGAAATTATAAAAATGAAAATTACTCTCACTAAACCCAGACGGGATACAAATCCCAACCTCTACATCATAAGAAAATCTGTCCAGATGAGGTTGACGCCTTATCCCACATGTTCATCTATGTGAGTAAGAAGGAATTTTATTTAAATAGCAACATCATCATTTCCGTGTTGACAGTGTGGAAAAACACACTCTCAACAAACCAAATCATCGCAGCAAACCGAGATCTTTAAGCCTCGTTCGCTCTAACGTTAACTATGCGGACGAAAGGTTTTACGGCCGGTTTCAGACTGACGTTTTGTTCGTTGTGACACGAACGCCGCGACCAGGTCGCTCTAGTGTATTGCATTGTTTCATATGAGAGGGGTCGCTACGCCCAAGAAACGCGTTTTCAAATCTGTCGCGGCGTTCGTGTCGCTAGTCTGACCCTTCTCTTCTGAAACAATGCAATACACTAGAGCGACCGGGTCGCGATGTTTGTGTTGCAGCGACCAAAACGTCAGTCTGTCACTGCCTAAGGGCGTGTGCATCATAGCAGGTCCAACTCAGCTCCCGGCTCGCGCCAAATATGGGAGTAAAAGGGAAAATAAAACACATACTGTGTGCCAGAAATGTGTGTAGTGTATTTGAATAATTACTCGAAATTTTCCGCGGTCACTATGGGGGACAAAAAGACAAAGTTTCTTGTTAATAACTAAAATAGGCCCTTATTTAAGTCAGAATAAAGATGTGTGCACAATCCTTAGTTGTGAAGCCATTCTAAAATGGTCATAAACGGTCTTTCCAATGCAGTTTTTATCCAAATATTTAACCAATATTCAGTATTAAGAACTTCTATTAACTCTTTACCTTCATTCATGTTTAATCAGAATTGATCCACGTGCAATAGTGTTCGTGTAAATTTACGATTCCTAGCCAACTGTATCACAGGGTTGATTGGTATTTGATGCACGCTTTTAAGACCAACGCAAACACAAGTAACTTGAACACTTCTTCATCTTCAATTTATGCTATCTGATTATTATTATTATTATTAGTATTATTATTATTAGCACCGCGTCTTACTACCCTTCGGGTTATACGCACTTACGCTAATGTGTAATGGAAGGGTGATTGTGAGAGGAAATGGAGGACCTACAGTTTAACGTGGGATCCGAACCACGGAAGAGGCCTGGCATTCCTCACATTCACAAGTTGTGATTAATACACGTCTTGTCAGAGATGAAGGAAGGGTTTGGCAATCAGATAAATCTGTGTCGGGACCGAGGATTGAGCCCCGGACTCCCAGCACAGAAGTCCGACACCTTACACCTAGACCACCAGGTCACCTGCTATCTGATACTCAGGCTAAGTACGTAACACGTTTGTCTACTAATTCAAGTGTCTCAAGTTTGTTTATTGGCATGACGAATTAAATATTTATTATTGTTAGATTAATTGGGATTTCCCCTTCATAGTGATGAATTAAAAACGAGAGAACTGGGTGCTATGTCTGTTCATGAGTTAAATTAGTTTATATGTCGTGATAAGAAAGTTAACGTTAAATACCATTTATTTTGTAAATAAAAGGTTTTTTTTTTTTGCCTTAGTATGTACTGTACACTGAGCAGTAAAATCTTACAATATTGCCTTGATAGTTTCCATTATGGCCATATAAGCTGCGTCGTAGTGGAAACAAGAAGAGTGCACTTGCTACATTTCAGAGTAAATGAAGTGTAAATAAATTATGTTTCAAATTTAATTTAGCGTCAAGTAAACATCATAATTATAGGAAAACTATGTTTTCTAATGGTTGTGTTTTCCATGCAACTATTAAACTTTAGTAAGAGTGTACAAATGGTCTCTGAAGAACGTTAGGAAGCTTGGTAACTGTTTACAGAAACATGAAAAAAATATAAGGCAACGCTTGCGTAATCAACTTTGATACGCCCCACAAATAAAACCGTATTTCATCAAACGGACCCACTGGACTAGACATGAAAATAATTTACATTTTTAATACATTTTACAGGTTTTCCAATTTACAGATAAAATAAAATTGTATTGAATAAAAATTATACTAACAAGTGCAGTTAATAATAATTAGTTTATTCTCTCATTTTTTTTAGTTTTATAAAATGATAATTAGTCCTATATAAATAAATGTGTTTCTCTGTTCATATTATATGAATAGCGTGAGTAAGTTACAGGAGCTCGCATTGGTGGACGCGTAGATTGAGAGTCAAGTTCACCTAGTCTTGTTTATACGTAATGGGGAGACCGGGGATAGATTTATGGCCGGGTGTACTGAGAGTGGTTATTCCTTCATTGTTTCCCACTCTGTATCGTTCTCGCCCTCTACGCAAATGCACGTACATTTCCTATGAATTATACATTCCCTTCCTATTAGTGTAATTAAAAGCGCTGATAGCTATAACGGGTAGTAAGACGTATAGGTGCGGGGGAGGGGTGGCTGGGGTGCGGGAACAACGTATATAATAAATATTATTTATTGCTAAGTCAAAAACAATAGATATTAACGAATTAATTTTAAGTAAGTTAAGACAAAATTTTAATTGAGAAAATATAAATCACAGCTTGTCTAGGATGGAAGGAAAATCACACTGTTGAAAAAGCCTCCCATTTCAACCTGTCTTGAGAATTTGAAAATATAAGAAAATGTGTGGGTTTTTTTTCCCAAGTCTTACTACCCATTTGGTCTGTACGCATTTTTTAATAATTCTTTTAACAACAAACTTACCAACCTCTAGGATTCTACTCAAATACACATTTTAACCGCGTTGATGGAGTAAGGTTAAGTAAGGCAGAATTAGGAGAAAGTGTAGACACATCTACTTGGAGAAAGACTGTGAAAACCTTCAGTATACCCAGCCATGATTTGAACCACGACCTCACTGTCACAAGCAACTCAAAGTAAATGAGCTGATATTAGGTCCACGTGCCCTCCGATGTGGGTAATTCAATACATTGAACAACTAAAAACGAAAATAGGTAAGGCATCTTTATGTAATTTATCAAAACAATTTACATACAAACTCTTAATGTATGTATATACATTCTATTAGTAATTTTAAGTATTTTAACTATAATTAGAAGAAATGTCCACACAAAAAACCAATCCTTCCAAACTCACCGAATATATTTTCTTTCATAAGGTATTTTATTCTCCTAAATGGATGAATTTACAAGTCTATAAAATAAAATTGTTTTGGAGAAGAGGTCATCTTTCCTCTGTTCACTAGCACT
>CABFWB010009312.1:0-13583 GCA_902151455.1 Timema bartmani
ATTTACTAAAAACTAGTAATATTTAAGAATCAAATTGCCAAAGCTATTATATTTGTTTTAGTGAGGATTTACTCTATCTAAATATCATATTATGAAAATTTAAAAATGACACTCAGACACAGGAATCGAACCCGGCACCTTTGGTTTAGTATGCCTATGCTCTAACCACTGAGCTATCCAGAAATCGTCCCGTGACTAAGGTGCCTGCGTTATATGATAGCTCGTGATCTTAATAAATCACACATTTGTAGCCGGCGATTTCCGCACGTCCATCATAGACTCTGCCTTAAAAATATGAGTTAAGAATAACACTGGGCACGGGACGATTCCTAGATAGCTCAGTGGTTAGAGTATTGGCGTACTAAGCCAAAGGTCCAGGGTTCGAGTCAAGTGTCCAGGTGTCATTTTTCAATAAAATAGTAATATTTGTGAAACAAAATAATATAAACATTTTGAGAAACATTGAGAAAAAGAGACGTCTCTGTCTACCAAAGAGCATGACAACCAATTTCCTATTTCAAAGTAGGCCCTACAACATAAAAATATATGTTTTCTAATACAAGTGTCTATCATCCAGTAAAACTGGTACTAGCCGGGAATTTGAAGTGATTGGGAAAAAACGGGAATAAGTATTTGGTAAATTAGGTTTTTTTTTCAATCGGTAAAATGTTGTTTTACTTAAAATATTAAATATAATCACTAAATCAGTAAATTTACAATGATATTCAAACTGTCTCTATGCGTTTTGTCTTCTATCACATCGCACTAATTTAGTACTAAACGTATCTACTTCTGTGGCTGCATGGTCTAAGTCATCACCCTCACATTAGACTAGACTGCCGATGACGGGGATATTGGGACTCGAATCCTTTCCGGGTGAACTGAGGGTGGTTTTCCATAAATGGTTTTCCTCTCTCCTCGCAAATGGGGGTACACTTCATTTAAACTCATTCTTCCTCATTCCTAATACATTATCATAAATTACGTGCATAGTTGTATAATCTAAACGAGAAGTAAAACGCGGTGCTAAAAATGTATAAAACATCAAATAAGTTTAGGAAAAACTCAAAATTAAATAGTATTTTTAATCGAATGATGAAGCTATTGAGCTCGACAAGTGTGAAAGAGCATAATTATTTCAAAATTAGTAAAAGTTGGCTTCTCTTTTTATCAAAAAAGATAGAACTGGTGTAGTAATTTATTTATTAGTGATTTTTTTTCTCTGGTCTTTTTTCTGGTCTTCCTAACTACATTCAAACTATTTAAAAAATAACTATTTTGATTAAAACATGGTTTGATAACATTTATGCTAAAAGTGGTATATTTTAAATAATACTTTGAGAAAGATTAACTTAAAAAATATTGTAGTTTATTTTCACAGAAATCCACACAATCATTGTAACAAAGCTTCTATGGAAGATATTTTAAAAATTAATCTAAATTAACACAATCAACGGGGTAACTTAGATAAGAGTCGTCTGAAACTATTTTAAACATGAAATTTTGAAAAACATGTAAATTACATAAAGTTGTAAATACCATCCTATCTCCTCCGTATCCAGCTCAATCTATGGGTGAGGGATGGAGGCGGGAAGATGAAGGGTTTGGTTGCTAAGCGACGGGACAAGGGTTCGATCTTAACAGAAGTTAGTTTCTCTACCCTCGTCAGTGTTCACACTTGGATAAAGCTTCGGTCTCTTATGGTATGACTCGTTGGTGATTGGAGAGGTCAGAAATCGAACTCCAGTTGGGTGTACTGCGACATGTTTTTCCACATATGATCCACCCCATACTCTTTTACTCAGTTCCTCTAAACATACTACCCACATACCTCTTAAATTAAGTCGCTTGTTTTATATATATAAAAGCTATCAACGCGCCTGTTCAGATTATACACATACATGATAGTTACTCTAATGGAGTAGAGTTGAGTAAGGAAGCATTTTAGAGGTAAGCTACCCGCATTTGCGTGGAAGGAGCGTAGGAAACCATATAGGCAAGACTACCTTAAATAAACCCTATCAGGATTCTAACCTCGATCTACCCGTCATCAGCAGGACAGTTTAACACTAGAGTGACGCCTTAAACCGTTCGTCCACTGAAGCGGGTAAGCCGCTAATTACTTTTGATATTCCCGCTTCACTGGTCGAATGCTCAATGGCGTCACTGTCTCAATAAACTGGACTGCCGATGACGTAATATCTGGGTTCGAATCCTGATTGGGTGTTCTGAGGGTGATATAGCATATATTGTTTTCCGCTCTCCTTCCACGCAAATGAGAGTACACTTACTATAAATTTAACTTTCCTCATCCCTATCACATTAACATAATTACATAGTTATATAATTACAGGTGTAACCTGAACGGATAGTAAGACGCGGTGCTTAAGAGCAAAGTAAATCCTGATTATGTTTTTTTTTTAAGAATTTAAAAAAAATGTATTCTCACTTGTTTTATAACTGGCTATCAATGACTCAATTTATTCACCTCTTCGATTTCACTTTAAATAACCGGAGGAATATGTAAAGTATTCACCCGGGGAAATAATAAACCTTCCTAATTTGAAGATTCATCCGGTCCATAACTATCCCTAGTCCTCATGGTCATCCCTGACGGTAAGGATTTGAAGTTGGTGACACGCTAACACGGGGAAATCCCCCCCATTCAACCAACGTTTGGAGGTTTGACCCGCGGAACTTGTCTTCTCCAGTCTAATCTGTTCCGTCATCTGCTGGGTGTAAGCCGAGCAACAGCGCCTGTTTGCTACTCTCGAGGTTGATAAGGCACTCTCTCTCTTGTTCTCACAGATGTGACGTCTGTGTTAACTGTGTGATCGTTCAGTGCTACAAGGCCTCAACTCCTAGGATTCATGATTACAAATTATGGGGAAGTGTTTTTTATTGTAGTCTCCTATTTTATTGATTGATTGATTGTCTGCTGATTGAACAGTACACCTTATAAACTAATATCTTAATCAACTATGACAATTCCTCGTTCTAGGGTTGGCCTCTTTCATTATAAACCGTATTTAACTATAGGGATGAGCGAAGCTTTGAAATTTCAAAATCAAAGTCGAAGCCCGAATCTGCTTCGACCCGCTTCAGTGGCTGCATTGTCTAAGGCGTCACTCTAGTAATATACTGGCCTGCCAATAACGGGGAGATCGGAGTTAAATCCCGGTCGGGTGCACTGAGGGTGGTTTTCCCTATATGGTTTCCCACTCTTTCTCTCCACGCAAATACTTGAACAATTCCTCTAAATTAAACCTTCCTCATCTCTAACCCATTAGTGTAACAGTACATATGCTTATACCCGAATGGGTGGTGAGACGTGGTGTTAATAAAATCTACTTCGCTTCGACTTTGACTCCCACAATTATCTTCGCATCATAGAAACATTTCGAAGGAAGAAGAAAACTTTGACATATTAAAAAAAATTATTAAATATCTTGCTGAATATACCGTATTAAAAAATATAAACTTTTTTGATGAGGAAGGAAGCATTTTAGAGGTATTCTACCTGAACTTACGTAGAAGGGGTGTGAGAGAACATTCAGGAAAAATCACCCTGAGCAGACCCTAACGGGATTTGAACCCTGATCTCCCCATAATCAACAGGCTGGTCTAACACTAGAGTGACGCCTTAGACCATTTGGCCACTGAGTGAGTAATGGGCGTATTACTTCTGCCCATGTTCACCACGGGATGTCCAAGAATTCTTGATAATTTATCACTTGGCTAATCCCATTTAATCCTATTTCGACCTATTTTAAACCAAACTGGGTGTACATATAATACTCCTTCAATACATCATCAATCATACGATAGTTTTGCTTTTATAGCTCTTACTATTAAAAAAAAGTTTGGTTGTCAAAAGAAAACACCCGTCATTGAACTACATTAATTATTTGTCATGCTTATTAAATAAACGCAAATCAAGAACGTCAAAGGTTGAGGGAAAATGTTGGGATGCAGAATGATTATTGGCTCGTGAAATAAAATTATTATTGTTATAATAATGTATACAACTGTATTAAATATATAGTCAACCTCGCTGGTCTTGGGATAATGTCTTCTCCTCAGGACCCAATGTCTGTGAGTTCAAACTCAGCCGGGTTCAATGTAATTTTCTTGGGTGATAAAAATCCTTAGCACATCTTCCCTCAGAGGGTAAGTAAAGCCGTCAGTCTCATGTTGATTGTGGCATGTAAAATAAACCTGGAGGTTATGTGAAAATACCTTTCCCGGTAAAAATTGGTAAAGTCTGTTCAGCGTAGGAATTGTTTTCTGAAAGGCCTTTTTCCCTACCAGAAAGCTATTATATAGTAGGATATTGGTAGGATAAAAGACCTTTCAGAGAGTAATTCCTACAGTGAATGAAGTATAGGCCTTTTCACCCACACTTATAGAAATGCACGTGTGCTGATATAATCAGTCGGTTAAGAAAGTGCACTTGAAATACTTTAAATAAATAAATCAAAATAATGCTTTTTTTAAATCTATGATTTTAACCAATGTCAACCAAATTTAATACACTCTTAGTTCATTTTGAGATACATTTTTCTAGGTAGTCCACTTTTTTATGGCTGGGTCTAAGAGGGCCCAACATTAAAAAAAATATGTTGTGTATGTGGTCCAAATTTTCCAGATCAAGTTAACCAAAGATTGTAAAACGTTTGTTTGACGGTAAAAGTAACACACACTATTGATCTACACTTATCAAAGCAAGCATACTACTTCTAAACGTGTCAAACCATGAAACAAAAACATAATATTGTGTTTTCTTGAAGCTCTTTTTAAATTTTCTTTTTCAAGAAGCATCAGAGCGGTCAATTTTCATCAGACTTTCGGGGAAATGAACCATTATGCTAGCGATACACTGGTGTATATGACATGACGATAGATTTCTTGTATCAGTTCACGAATTTATGTCCAGGCAGTTATGCGACTTACGCCTAGCAAACCTGGAAAACCGGGAAATCACGGGAACACTTTGGAATGTCTGGAAAATAGCGGGAGAACATACGGAATTTCACCTAAAAATCATCAAGAAAAACTTTTAAATATCTATAAATTTTTGACACTAAACTGAAAGCTTTTAACTAGTCCGTGGCATAAAAGAAAAGGCTAACTGAAGAAATCGATTTGAATATAATGTGTCTCATCTCGTTTAAAAAAAATCTTTGACACATTGAGTTGCTTAGCAAGCGCATACATCTCCCCATCGGTATAATTATCCTGTTCTGGACACCAACGGCATGACTGACTACACAATAGTCATTATTATGAAAAAAGAAATTTCATTCCGCGATACTACGCTTTAAAGTGTCTGGGGGAAAAAAATGGAAATTTCTTCTGGAAAACCTGGAAAGCATTCGGAATTTTGTGTAACTAAGTACAATAGTTTTTTGAAAAACATTTTTAGAGATTGTTTAGTAAGGAACACTTATATAAATAAAATGTAAAATTCAATTTTAATNTTAGTTCGAAGCCCATTTGGCCCGTGGGCTAGAGATCACTCCCCCAATATAGACTAGATACCTTTAGCCTACTTCGGTGGCCGCATGATCTAAGTCGTCACTCTCTTGTTAGACTAGACTGCTTATGATTGGGAGATCAGGGTTCTAATTTTGATCGGGTGTACTGAGGGTAGTTTTTGTTAAATAGTTTGCCACTTTCCCTCTTCTCAAATGTGGGTATATTTCTTCTAAATTTAACCTTTCTCGTTTCTAGCTCATTAGCGTAATTTGTACGTAATGATAGTCTGAACAGGTAGTAAAACGTGGTTCTAAAAAACTATGTACCTTTAAATATTCACTCATGTCGAAAAAGTGTTAGTTCAATAATAAAGTAATTTATTAACTACTATACACGTACAGTCATTCTCAAAGCGAAAGTTTCACTTCCACATTATTCTATTTCTTAGAAATTTCACCCTCACGAAAAGTTTATTTTCCCTCACCTCTCTATTTTATTTTTATTTTCAAAAAGCTTCTCATGCGACTGTAAAACTTGGATAAACCTTCTTTCTTCCGACACTGGTATGTTATGGTAAATATTTTCTTCTTTATACCAACTTGTGCACCACACACTCACGTACATACACATACGTGCTTGGTCTACGTGGGGATAAAACGTTGAAGACAAAGCCGCCCCCACCCCCATCCCCCCCGCAAATATGTATGACGGCAATAAAACCCCGAGATTCCTTTCCTTCTCCTTGTCCAGCTTCAGGTTACTATGGCAACCGTGACTTTGCCTGGGCTTTGTAGTGCAACAAGGGCATAAAGTACGCTTTTAATTTATGTTGTTTTTTCCTCTAACAATGTTCGCCGACTTGACTATAATCACACACGATGGTGGACGTTGTAAGTGGTTAAAGGCGCTGTAAATTGTCGAGCAAAATTTCATAAACGTCAGAAACCAGTTGGGTTTGTAATGTTTAATGTTAGAGCTGTCTGGTAATATGAGAACATACAGGGAGGGGGGAAATACAAATTACAATACAATTTGTGTTGTGACCCCTTTTTAAAATGACATCATTCGATTCACAAATATTCATTCTACTCTCCTATACCTTTGAACTTTTATTCGTTTCCCGGGCATTTGGCTATAATGATCCACCAATTATTTATTTATTTTGACTTTACAAAGTGTAAAATGTTGACTTTTAGATTAAGTTTAAAATTCACTGTATGTATAGGGTCATAGAAAGTAGTTTATTGTGGATTTCAGTAAACACCAAACTCGTGTACAGTTTTTTTTTTAGCACCGCGTATTACTATACGTTCGGGTTATACGCTTATGTACTAATTATTACGCTAGTGGTTTTAGGGATTAGAGAGGTTATATTAATAGGAAGTGTACCCGCATTTGTGTGAAGGGTGAATGGAAAACCATTTAGGAAAAACCACTCTCAGTACAACCGACCGAGATTCTAACCTCGATCACCCGGTTATCGGCAGTCCAGCATACTTCAAGAGTAGCGCGTTAGACCATGTGACCACCGATGCGGGTCGTGTACTCTTAAAAGGTTTGGTCAGTATTTAACTTAATCGCAGCATCTGCAATATCTAAGCGACCTACTTAACCCCCCTGGAAGGGGTTAAGGCTGTGCTTACCTCCATTGAATTATTTTGAGCGTTATATTTTGTGTTGGTAAAATACTGCGGCTTCTGAAATTAATAGTTCTTAAAAAAATCTTTAGCGACTTTCCACAGTATTTTTATCACAAAAAACATATTCACACGTTTATTGAAGCTATGAATAAGTTATAAGTTTCATAAAATACAACCTTTTCCAACAAAATATAAAATAAAATATTAACATTAAGATTAAATAAAAACTGATTGTGGCGGTTCAAATCCTTGCTGGGTGCACCGAGGGTGATGTTATTACACTAAGACTTTTTGACATATTCTCCCCTTGTTAATGCAAGCGCATTTCATTTGAGCTAACCCTCCTCTTCCCCATTTCATATAAAGTAGTTTACAACCGATGCATAAAACTCAAAAATAAAAAACTTAAGGTGGGAGTGGAGAGAACACGATAAAAGGTTGGAGTTTTAGAGTTTTTATATCAAAACATTATTTTGGCCATAATCAATCAGTTATTTATCAAGCAAAAACACAATTCAATTTTATTCACAAGGTGATATCGAAAGTTCTTGAATATTTATCAAGATTATCCTGGAATTTATAATTTAATGCCAACTTTTTCTACTAATTTAAAAAGTTTATCATCAAATGGTAATGTTTTTATTACAGATATCCAATAACTTTTGATATTATTTTATGAAGAAAATTAAACTCTAGCATTATACGGGAAAAATATTTTATTTATTTTGACTAAAATATTGCTTTGCTATGAAAGCTGCAAAAATAACGACCTTTTCTCACTCTCACCTTAATAAGTCAATTATGTAATATAAGTGTGCTTTAGCCTTTATTTGAAAGACAAGGGAAAGGCTTGAAACACAATTCGCCCAATTTTTTTTTATTCGTCTTAAAACTCTAACTACAGACTGAAAAAATATAAATGCAATATCATGGCTTATTCTTACCTAACTCTATGACATGCACATAAACTATACCGTAAGTAGTTAACAGTTATGCCACATTTGAGATTGACTGTAAAAACTACCTACTTGATCTATATTCATGTATCAATACGCCAATCTATATAATCCCCAATTTTACCAATCATCCCAAATCTTTCAACCGTAGCGTGAATCAAGCTCGGGACCCTTAGCTTAGTAGATAAACGTGCTATTGACCGAGTTAAGGTTTCTAATGGTTTTTATATAAAATAAAATTTATGGTATATATAGCTTTTCATCGACCAATTTCGTTTAAAATATCACCTAATCTCACAAGGGTGGTTCATAATTAATGGATTCTTGACCTTATTAATTTTGGTAGTTGGACTTTTAAGGTTTTTAAATCAGAATATTTTCTAACACGACAATCCTAGGCAAGAGCTTTTTGACGCAACTGAGAGCAAACCCTTGTGTAGTCTGCCACCTCACATGACATGACGGATTACACAAGGGTGTAATCTATAAGAGGTAAGACTGTTGCCTTTCAAGGTTGAAGGATTGTTCTCTTCATTTACCCTGCAATGTAAGGTAATAAACTTACCTTACTTTATTCCACTATGGAATGGCTTATAAGGCCATCGTGTAACTCACTAGGGTAAACGGAATGTACCTAAAATTTTCTGTGTTCATACGCCAGGGGGTATTCTGAGGTATGACCTGTGGTAGCTGTATGATAAACATAATGGCCTTCGTCAATGTTGTAATGTTATTTGCCACCCCACACGTGTATTTCCTTATATTTTTCTAATTTATTATTTTTGTTTTGGTTGAATTAAATGATTTACTTCAAAGTTCGTCAGCAGCATAACGCGCTGTGTTGCCGGGCGTGACAAAATAATATTATTTGTAACCATTCACAATAAAACGGAAGGAAGACCGTCTAACACTGTTTAAAATAATTAAATTAATGAATTTTGAGCTGTGGAAGACCACCTACCCCTTTATTAAACATGTTTATCTTTCTAATAAGTTTTTTGACTCTTCTTTATTTATTTTCAATGTCGGCCATGATACTATTATAACTCTTGCGCAGGACTGTTAAACAAGTGAGTGGCGTGTCTCGTAATTTTAAAAGAAGAAAAGAGATTGATGCAAATACTTCCAAACTAGCGCGCATTTCAATTCTGACAAATGGAAATAAACATTTTAATTCTTTTAATAAACGTTGTTCATATTCATTGACATATATTTTCAATATTTACATTAATATTGCATTTTATTTTATATTTATCCCTAGTCCATAGCCAACATTTGATCTTTTGTTTTAATTCATAAGTTTTCTTTTTGGACTTGGTAAAAAATAGAATGTTATTTAATTTGATTCCTGGAAAATTTTTTGAAGAAGATTGAGGTATTCTTTCTCGGCGTCTTAAAACATGGAATAAAATCTATGTGGCTCCTAGCTGAATATGTTTTTTTAAAGTGGAACAATATTTTAAAAGTAAAATATAAGTACACAAATAGAAAGCTAAGGGTCTAGGGAAGAACTAGAGACGGTTTATTTACATAAAGTGTAGAGGACAGTGCCACTGTCAGAGTTAGCTGAGCTAAAGTTTGTTTTTTTTAAATTATTTTCTCCTAGTTCCTAGGAGTGGCACTCGCCAATTAAAGTTTAAACACATAATACATATATAAGTTTATTCATCTCGACGTTACCTTTTGTTGCGCAATATTTGGGAGAAAAGTTTATATTTTATTAGAACGTTGACCCCTCTACATATTATGTCTGTATATATTTTAATAGTACTGTCTGTCTGCTTTCAGCTGCCGGAAGGAGTGGAGCTGACGCTGGGGGAGCTGCAGGAGATGGCCACCAGGCAGCAGCACCAGATAGACTCGCAGCACCAGCTCCTTGTGGCCAAGGAGCAGAGGCTGCGCTACCTCAAGCAGCAGGAGGTGCGTCACCAGCAGGTGGCCGCGGAGAATGAGCGACTGCGCAGGCTCAGGGACCGCGTCGAGGCGCAGGAGCTCAAACTCCGGAAACTCCGGGCGCTTCGGGGGCAGGTGGACCAGACCAAGCCCAACAATGCCTCGCTCAGTGAGTACCGCTTACGTCATTGTTGATTCATTGTGGTCGTTGATCAGGAAAACCAAGAACTAGGTTTGAGTTTTACACTCTGAAGGAAATTTAAAATTATCAAGAGCCTTTATTCAAATACTTAGATATATCTTAATTCACGCACAGCAAAACTTTATAGATTATCCTTAATTTGATTTTGTATTGGACACATTGATCATTGCAGCGATTATCGCGCTAAAATATACCTATTCAAAACCTTTTATTGTGAACAGGAAATAGTTCGCAAAGAGGGCGGGATTCTTGAATGTTTTTCTATCTCAAATTATGGAAAATTTAATATATTTTACGATCTATTTACACTAAACAAAAACAACTTTTCGTTGATAATAAAATTCATCTTGTAAAATAATTATATATAATTTAAAAAATACCTATATCACTAAAGACCATTACATTATTTTTATTACTCAATAGCTAACATTTTTACTGTTATAAAATATTCCAAACGAGCAAAACCTAACTTTCCAGCCGTTAACATATTTTTCCGGAAATTTTGGGATCCTGAAATCTTGAGGTAAAATACTGTATTTAAATTTTTTGGACTATCTACAATATAAAATTTTTATCATTGGAAATTTGCTTTTGCTTTTGTGTTTATAGATGGTAAATATATATTTAATTTCTCATAAAATGACGTAGAAAAAAATTAAATACTCCCGCCAACTTTGCGTACTTTTCCCGTGAAAGATTGTATAGAATGAGGTCTCACTCTATTCAAGGTTTACCTTTTAAAGCCTATCAACTTCACATTGATTTTGAGCTCTCTTTGCTTAATTTCAAGCAAAATGTATATTTTTCCTTTTCACACTACGATGATAGCTTTAAAACGACCCCTATACCAGCAATCAATGTCCATTTCAACTCTTAAGTGTTTTTGTGGGGGTAGAAGAGTATATTTAATATCTTAGAAAATTAGGTATATACAATGATACATCTTTCGTTTACCAACATACGGTCATACACAGTTCAGGATTTACATAGTGATTTAAACAAAAAATTATTTCACAGAGCAGCCACACTGCTTACACAGCAGAAAAGGTGGAAAACTCGCTAGGAAAATTGGGCCCTCATTTGAACCTAATATTTTGACCGAAATTCTAGACTTGTAGCTTTAAAATGAGTGGTCCTCTGACAAAATAGGCTTTTTCCTTTTCTTGTAATTTCAATTACAGGAAATAGGTTTATCAAACTATGAATATATATTTTCAGAAAAATCACACTACATGACATTTTTTTAGAATTAAGGCCCTTGGTCCTGTCGAGTGCAAGTCTAAAACCTATTTTGGGGGATTGTGGGCGGGAGAGCGAAAGGCGTGGCGTTGCTTCACATCCGACCAAAGTATCCTTCCGCGCCAACAAGAACAGTTGGATCACGGAAACCACAGATGGCGCTAGCTACCGGACAAGTATTGCGGGAAAATCATACGTTTGGAAATATCAGTTTTCTCGGGAACGAGTGAAATGTTTATGTTAATATTTTCAACATCCCTTCTAAGATAATATATCGATATTTATTAATTGTTATATTTTCTTATTTTTTCTATGCAGCCGGCAGTTTTCTATTGAAAAATGTCAATGTTATCGATATTTGATCACTGTTAAAATTAAAGAGGAGGTGTTTATATAAAAAGTATAACTTAATCAACATGCTTCTATTCTTAAACAAACCTTTTTCCGAAAAGAAAATTACAAAACAATAAAAATTCTTAAAGATAACAGTTTGTTCACATGGATCTGCACTTCCACGCCAAATGAAAAGGGCCAATCGCCTTAACACGACTGCTAACATGTCTTATCCAGATAAAATCAATAAAATATTTTATCCACACCTAAAGAAAAAAAGTATGATACGGATGTTGAGTAGATTCCAGGGTTATATTCAGAATTTTTTTTGAAAGCTTGGGGCTATTTGTGGTGAAGTAAGGCTTTTTAAATAAGCTATTCCTTCTTTTGAAGTGTTTTAAAACTTAAACGAAGCTGTACGTGGTTTGAATATCATGACTCAATAATCTACTAGCCTAGGCACTGAATATAAATCCTTATTGATAAAAGCCGCTTAGTTACTCAAATTTGGTGGCGTGTTCATCACAACATTTACAAAACATTTTCATTCATAGTAATTTGTTCCTCAGTTGGTAACGTGTCCATTTACTGAGCTAAGGGTCTCGGGTTTGATTCTCGGCATGTCTTTTATATTTATCATTTATTAAGTGTAGGTTTCTCCTTAAGTAGTGATGAATTAATGGAAGGGGGCTTGGTGTTGTGTCTGTTTTAAATTTTTGATAGATTTATAAGTCGTGTGACGTTATAATCACTCGGTTTATAAAGTATACACGTTGACAAAGTCAAATAAAAGAAACGATCTTTCCTATGAAAACTGGAATGTACTACGCCCACCTACTGATTCAGTTGTATAATTTTGGAGTTGGGCATCTTGCTGAAATAGTCCTGTTTTACAAAGGGCACGTTTAGTGCCCACATAAAACGAAAAATCAACTCAGTTGGCAAATCCTATGAGAAACCGTCTTGGGGTTGGTTTGAGGCTGTAGAAAGAGAAATACAGACCGATAGAACCAAAGCTCTACCAACCAGATAAGACTGAAATAGGTCCTCAAGGGAAAGGGTTATAGTTTCCTGATCTCGCTCTTTCTTCGAATGTAACCCCCCCACCCCTCTCCCGCCTAGTCACAAACTCATTCTCTGCTCAATGGGGTGTGCGGGATGGCCGATTACAAGGGAATTGAGTGGATTGTATCAGCTGAGACGTGGACACCTCGTGATTTCCAAACCCGGGCGGGGCGGGGGTCTTGTGAGATTTCCCAAGGCGTGATCATTGCTTATTGGACAGTGAGGGTAACCGTATAAAACCAACACAGTTCTACGTAGCAGGTGTTAAAACCTTTCACTAGACTCACTGGTGAGAGATGAGCTTGCCAGTCGAACGCGATGGTACTCAGCTATATCCTGTTTTTGGTTGGAAGAACAATAGAGAAAATTCAAACATATTTATTTGCTGCCATAATTGATAACATTTTAGTATATTATTATTGTTATTTTATGGGTATTTATAATATCTATCAAAAGTGACCGCTGTAGATAATATGTTTTGTTATATGAATATATTATAATTGTTTTAGTAACTTTAATAACTTAATTTTTACTGTTATTCCTACCAAAATCATACTATAGCTTTTTTGGTCCCTTTCTATTTTTTAACATGGCTTATTTATTATTTACTTAAAACAGGCCACCAAAAAATTATACAGAAATGTTTGTTGATCATCTACCATGACTAAATAAGGTGTATTATGTATCGAACAATATACTAGCTATATATGATGTGTATAAATACTTTATGTGTGCTAAATCTCTTATAATGTTCAGTTTGACCCTAATAGGATACAA
>CABFWB010009313.1:0-13583 GCA_902151455.1 Timema bartmani
AAATTCCCTTGTATCTTGGGACACATATATATATATATATACAAAACAATTTACAAAGAAATTACTTTAATGCAACAGTATATAATTAAATTATTTAACACATTAACAACATTTTTAAATGATGATTACTTGTGATCATAACATATTCTCATTAATTAAAAAATTTAAATTTTTTCCTTATTAAATAGTTATCATATATGTATTGTGTATTTTGTCATCACATTTCTCATCATTATTTTCTCTTAAGTTTCACACGTGTTTCTTGAAATATGTAGTTCTTGTAGTCAAGTTGTTTTTGTTGTTAAGTCTTGGGGTTCAAAGAGGCAGCGTCACAGCTGTTGTTCTAAAATTAAGGTGGTTTTTCCATGTTACTTTTTGAGGGTTTAAATAGGTAGCATCACATCTGTGGTTCTTATGATCAGTTAGTTTCTCGATTTTACGTTTCGAGTGTTCTAAGAGGTAGTGTGACAACTGTTGTTCCTATAGTCAGGTGGTTATTTGATGTTACATCTTGGGTGGTCAAAACTGTGGTTATTAATGCAAGGTGGTTTTTCGACATTACTTCTCGAGGGTTCAAAGTTGTAGTATCATATCTGTGGTTCTTATGGTCAAGTAGATTTTGATGTTATTTCTTGAGGATTCAAATAGGTAACATCACAACTGTGATTTTTCCTGTCGTGGTTTTTCGATGTTACTTTGTGAAGGTTCAAAAAATTAGCGTCCAATGATGTAGTGGCACAATTGTGGTTCTTATGATCAGGTGGTTTTTGATGTTACTTTTGGAGTGTTTAAAGATGTAGCGTCCCAATTGTGGTTCTTATGGACAGGTGGTTTTTCAATCTTAATTCTTGGGTGCTCAATGAAGTAGCGTCACAAATGTGGTATTTATTATCAGGTGGATTTTCTTTCTTTATTCTGGATAATTCAAACAAATGGTCTTTTATCTTATTCGTACATTTAGGTGTATACCAATTTATATTTTTCAAGCCAATTATTACTAAAATCAAAGACTAATGTTTTTACTATTTACATATGAAAATACAAACATATTGCCTTTTTATAATATTATATCTATTTTTGTTTTTTGAAGACCCATGTAAATTCAAATCTTTTAATCAACCTGTAACCAAATACTATCAAAAACCATTAGTTTATCTCAACAACATACACCATTTGAGCTATCCAATGTAAATGCTTTGTTTTATTCTATATTTTACATACATTGATATTTTGATAATGTCGCCATGTGATGTTATTTCTGTCATTTTAATAAACTAACCGTAAAGCCAGTCGTAGTCCGTATACATTATAGAAGATAAAGTGGTTTATTATTAGTAACGCATCTGTGTTATTCTGAGCTGATTATTTATTTTTTATTCTAAGCGGGTCTTACTACCCGTTTGGTTTATACATTTATGGACTAATTACGCTAATGGTTTCAGAAGTTAGGAAGATTATAGTAATAGGAATTTTACCCATATTACCACGAATGAAGCGGGGAAAAGAACTTTGAAATAACCACCCTCAGGATACCCGACCGAGATTTGAACCTTGATCTCCCCGTTATCGACAATCTAGTCTACCACGAGTGTAATGCTTTAGACCGTGTGGCCACCAAAGCTGATCTTTGTTTATTTCTAATGGGTCATACACTATGTTATTAAGTCTAAACGATATAATATTGATCGACTGTGAGAGATGAGTCTGTTAGGAATATAAAGATACCTAAGACTATTGGAGCACTCCAAATTTTTGTCTTAACAATTATTTTGACTTGAATAAAGCTATGGCAGTACAATTATTTTATTTTTGATCGTGGGTTAATATTGCGTGCTGGAAAATAATACTCTTATAGATAGAATTAATCGAATAATTAATGCTGTCTCGCTAAACATCCTTCAAAAATTGGTAACCGGTTTAAGAGGTAAGCTAATATGTGCATTATTTATCTAATTATTTAAATCTGTCCCCCATTAATAAATTCCTTGGAGCTTCAAAATTCGATAGATAATCAAAACTTAATTTATAATAAATATTTCAATTGGTTTATAAAATACATGTATTAATAATATAAATAAAAATTGGGCAAGGAAGGAATATTTTGTAGTGATAATTTCACCTGAGATAATGGTGGTCCATGGAATCATCAGCGCTTATATTTCTATTTCTTCTTGTGTTAATTATGTTAACAGAATATAATATTAGGTTATTCAGTCTTCTATCATTCTTGAAGCCAGTGAGAATACACATATTGGACACCTGTTCATTTAGATGGGACCACTTCCTCGCAAAAAACACAATAAAATACAAATACTCTGTTTTTTAAATGAATTATAAATAAAAATAGCTTATTAAATAAATAACTATTCGTAAATATATCTCAAGGCTATTGTCAGACGAGCATACAAACCCATATTTCAGCTTTGTATTAAAGAATATAAAATAATACAAATATAGAGACGACTGATTTATTTCTAAATTAAATGTAAATGAACTCCAGCAAGGGGAGCAAATGTTTTTGGAGCTGAGGGTGAAAATTGAGAAATTCCACTTCCCTGTTTCACAATTCTGTTCGCCCTCGTTGGCCCCGACGGCACACAGATAGAGATAAATTTGGAACAAGATTATTGACTGAATAGAAAGGTGAAATTTTTTAATATAACAGGTTTTCACTTCTGTGGCCAGACACATGATTCAAGACACATTTCACGATCCCAACGGAAATGAGCTGCAGCACTTGTAGAAAGCGGTTTTTCTAGTTTCAGCTAAAGAATCATTTACTGCTCATTTGGCTGTAGCATTAAGGTGAGTTTTACAAGCTGCCTGCACCTGCACCTGTGGCCGATGTATTAATTTTCGCGAATGTGCATTGTGAATTTGGTCAGTGTCACGAGGCCATTGCGAGACGTGTCACAGCACTGATAAAGTGATAAATGAGCAGTGTTCGTGGCTAGAGTTATAGCGACAGTGAATATTTGTTACTGAATGTAATGTTTTAATGTATTTAAAATATGTTTGGATATTAAAACTGGAAATACTAATGATACACACGCAGAATATGGTGTAGTGTGCGATAGTATCCACAAATCCATGCGTATACGATATAAAGCATGTGTAAATCTGTAAAAAACAAAATAAAAACATCAAATTATTTTCAAGTAAACCTTACTTTTCTAACAGATATAGTAGTTGTATTAAAGTTGGAATTAAACCAAACAAACGATTAATAAAAATCTAGTGATATTATATTTTAAAACAAAAGTGTATATAATATACATATTTTATCAATGACATACCAATATTAAACATAATTGTTCTTATGATTTTTGAACATAATAATTGTTTTAAATTGATGTAGCGTTAACAATGACCGAACATTAATTAACATTTATAATCTCGGTGGTTTAGTTTAGTTTGAAGACTACAAAATATATATGGAACTAAGAATAACAGAGGCAAACTCATCTATCTTCTTCTATATTTATAAAGTGAAAAGTTTCGTGAGTCTGTTATGAGTTTTGCGAGATACCTGCGTCACGTAGACGTATGAAATTCAATCATTAGTAGTCCTTATACAAGACCATGTGCACCTAAGAACAAGAATTTTACAAATTTGGAGTTGATTATATTAAATTAACTAAACGCAGGGTAGGAAGAAATTGATTTTTAAATGTCTGAATATAGGAAATCTATGCCTGAGGTACACACAAATAATATACCCAAACCCTCAACCTCCAGGTTAAAATGGTTGCTCTTCTTTTTAAAGCTTAAGTCTTTCAACACTAGGATCGCTGCGGTTAGTCTTATCATCACTAAGCAGTGACCCTAGCGAAGCTTAGTGATGAAGGACTCAGGCAGCCAAAAGTAGTGTAACAAACACCCGTAAGTTTAAGAGTCTGTTTCTTACTTGTCTGTGGCCTAGGGTAACCATACAATCCATTGTGTTGCTACCACAAACAATTCTGGGTACTTTTGCTAATGTAAGATAAACATTATAAATGAAATTACATTTGATATATATACAGTCTTTTAATTTGAACAAAAAAGTTTTTTTTTGTTATATTACTCCAGGTATATAACGTAATAAACATTACACTATGGAAATTGGTAAAAATAAGAGCAAATACTGTGAAACAATTGTTTGACAGTATTTTGGCTAGTTTGTGAATGCTCATTGCTTCTAAATACAGAATCTAGCTTTGAATAAAGACCAATCAATCTGTTTCTAAAGAGTTCAGGGTTCTATGCAAGTCAGACCGTTCTAAACAACAAAATTTAACAAAAACTATTAAAGCATTTATCACAGAGTTTTATTATTTGTTACATAAACATACGACTTAGTTGTATGTAAATCACAAAAATTGAAAGTTTGGTGCACTCAGGGATTATCCCGGATGAAATACAAGTGTCGTTTGGACCAGGTTGGTCATTGGATGGTTGGCTTGGATGTGGAAACATCCGTTTAACCTACTTTGTTTGTTTGTTTATTTCTGACATATCTTGCTATAACCAGTATCCGTTCAATCGTCTGTAGCAATGTGGAATTATTACAAGACTAAGCAATGTGAGTATTGTCATATACACGCAGACCTTAGCAGACAATTTTGTTTGCGTGTCCCCAAGTTATTTGGCCCACCCCATCACTTAAAGTTTTTTATAGTGCCGTTTCTTACTACCCCATTTGTATTATACGCTTATGTACTAATTAAACAAATGATTTAGTGAGAAGTTTGGTTGGAAAAATAGGAAGTGCACCCATATTCACGTGGAGAGAATGTGAAAAAACATTGAACATAAAACACCCAACTGGAATTGAACCTTGATTTCTCCATCATCAACAGTCAGTCTTTTGTGAGAGTGATGCCTTATCCCATGTGGTTATTGAAGCAGGTAAAAAAGAAAAATTAAAAAACTATGTATTTATTTAGTTTTATGACAGTACTCTGCACATACATACGAGTTTAATAAAGAAGAAAAACACTAAGTAATAATCTTACAAAAACTATTTAATACCATAGAGGAACTACCAATAATTTACCTGTAATATAAGATGGGCTCTCCTGGAGATCTGTATAGTGAAGTCATGAATTATATCATCAAAATTCATCTTTGATATAGTGTCATGTTTTACTGACAAGATTGCAGGCGGTGTGAGTCTCTCTTGTTACATACTAGACCTAAAAACACAATTAAAGGGTTAATTCAAGTGTCGTACTTTTAATACTAACACAAACGCATCATTACGCATTTAAAGCTACTCTAAGTAAATTAAAATTTACAACGGATAGCCACGAACCCTTAACTGTATTATAGCTTTACTCTATGCTCGTGCAAATATGCACAGTACACAAAATGAGGTTCATTCCGACACTACTTAATCACTGTCACCTAAGTCCTAATTCCTACTAGTTAGAAAATAACAACCTTTTGGTACGAGGGTTAGGTAAGTTAAGGTCCTGTTACTATTGTCAAGGACAACACTTCCGTACTGCCTATATTATTTGTAGCTAAACCTAATTTGTACAGAACAATAAGCTTACTGGGTGAAGTAAAATAAAATAATGTGAACCTGACTCTCTGGTGATTCTACTAAACAGGGAGACCAATATTCAAGTGTGATTGCAAAAAAATCTATCACACTAGTTTATTTCCCTCTGCCCCCTCAGCTACCACAGGGCCACCCAAATTGGGGGTTCTTGTACGACCACATCGTTCACTCACTAGTAAATTTGGCCCTGGTCAAATATAGTTTCAAACTTATTTAGTGGTGCAGTACAAGTAACGTTAGTGTTTATTTCCACTTTACTTACCATAAGTGTTATTTCATCTATTGTGAAACTTCACTACCATAAGGTGTCAACGTCAAGGGTTAGGAGCTAAAATTTGGTTTCTTCTTGGTACAAACTTCCTGTCTAATGATGTCCAAACGACATCAAGTTTCTCACTAAAACATACCAAAGTCCTTTCTATATTAGTCCAAATAGGTTGCTTTTAAGGAAGGATAGCGTAAAACGACATAAAACAAGATTTAGTGAATTTAATTGAATTAAACAACAATTTTGTTTCCAAGAGTTAGAAGCCCTATTATGTTACGAATGACAAAACAATCTCAATTATTATGGTTTATTACTGTACTAGACTGCATTGAAGATCATATGTGAGAATGTTACAATAATAACTAGCTTAGACGAGTCGTGTAGTTAATTTAATCAAATTGTTACTTAGAATAAGAGACACTCACATACATTGTGATTAAAACTCACTAGTATATTTATGTTGGAAAAAATGTATTTTAAACAAAATTATCAAAACCTCCAAAAAGATCAAGTTGAAAAGATTGATGTCACTCTTGGCTAAATAAAAAGACATACTACAATGTTTTTATTCATTAATTTAAGAATATAATGAAGAATAATATATGATATTTAAATAATCAAATAAATAAAAGTTATTTATTGAAAAAGTGAACCTAAATGATTGTAAATTTTTTAAATCTAACGCATGATACTGAACTCACTGTTAAAGCATCCAAGTAGACAAGTAAGACATGCATAGTCGCCTCTAATTTTAAAAAATAAAATGAATGATGTGGAAAACTATTAATATTCTCAAAGTTCCTAAGGAATGTTGGTTTAAAAAAAACCACTATCTCCTATAATTTTAGACAAGGTGTAAATGTGGGAGATACGTTTGTGTGACAACAATGATTCAGTGGACTTCTAGGAAAGGTTAAACATGATGAGTTACCAAACGTCTTAAGGCCCCTACATATACTTCCTTTCTGTAGGTCCGTAGTCCGTTTTCCGGGTCCATAAGAAATTATACTCAAGATTACCGAGTCAATATCCTTAATCACGTGAACGTTTCAACCAATGGGATGATAAGATACTTCGTCCAATCAAATAATTTGAAAGAAAATCGTTTACATCAAGGAGCGAGCATCAACAGTCAGCTGATCATAATATAATATTTATTATTGTTATTTTTAGCACCGCATCTTATTATCCGTTCGGGCTATACGCACTTACACTTATGTTTAATGGTTGGGTGATTGTTAGATGAAATGGATGACCTACAGTTTAATGTGGAATCCGAACCATGGTGGAGGCCTGGCATTCCTCACATATACAAGTTGTTATTAATACACAACTTGTCAGAGGTGAAGGAAGTGTTTGGCAATCAGATAAATCTGTGCCGGGACCAAGGATTGAACCCTAGAACCCCAGCACGGAATTAGGACACCTAACCCATAGATCACCAGGTCACCCATCATAATATGAGAACTAAAGAAACAGGAAACAAATTTGTCGAGAAAACTTTCAGTATATACTAAGATGTAGGTTAAGTATAATTCTATTTTAACTTTTCAACTTAAAATAAATAATTGTTGGCAATTGCCTGAAAATGCAAAACGGATTACGAGTATTTTGGATGAAAACAAAACAAGCATTTTTAATATTTGTAATAATAAGGGTGTTGAACCTACAAAAGCAATTTCAATATTTCTGAGAACTTAGTATTTCTCAGAAAATATGTATCTAAAAGCAGTTCTCCCCGGGGTGTTTAGATGATTAAAAAAATATTTTTTAAATAGCTCCATGTGTAGCCATCTTTTCATATTGTATTTGTTTCCATATAGATGAATCCTCTCATTCCTATTCGTTTTTATATCAATGCGCATGCACATATTAACTCGGCTGTGATTGGTAGTCTGTATAGACTGGTCCGTAGAATGTTAAAATTGGGCAACGGCTACGGAGTAAGGACTTATGGATAAGGACTCTGTGGCCAGAGCAATATGAAATTGTGGCATCGATTTCTTATGGAGCACGGACTACGGACCACGAACCTATGGATACAGAGTCTGTGTCGAGATCTTAAGTCGTTTTTTTTTCAAATTTGGGGTTTATCGTGGCTTAAAAAAAAAGAATTGAGAACAATCTCATATAGCTAATATTCAAATAATCTGGAATTATAATTAATGCTATTCGATGTAGATAGAAGAAAATTGTAAATTCTTACAGTATTAATATACAAATTCTTATTAGACGTAATGGATTAGTTTTCTCAAAAAAATGAAATGAAATAGAGGATTTAAATTTTGAGAGGCCTGTATTAAAATAAATACCTAGAACACTGGTAATTTAAGTTAGGATACTTTCGATTAAAGTAGAGCTTATTGTGTTTGCTCAAAAGGAACTTCGGAATAACTTATTAAGAAAATGTATTAATATGTTATAAAGAATGAGAGTAACCACTCAGAAAATTATACAATTGGATTAATTGTTGACTCGGCTAGACTTTAGTGCGTAGGCCTTTAATGAGATTGAAGGGATCAAATTTTCTCAACTGAAACACCAAATTGAGTAGTGACGAAGTACGGAGTCACTTTACAAACAACTACAATACATGAAGGGAGACAAATTATTCTAAGATTATATTAAATGTCTACACTGTATCTACGCGATCGATCTAGTTCGTGTCTGTCCCACTAAGTTTACAAAAATGGGTACGGTTGAAAGTATATTTATATTTATAAGTAGTCGTAGAATAAACTTTCAACCAAGATTACAATATTGTCAAGGATATATCTTACTAAATCCTTATTTTGGTAGGAAGAACACTATCAGATGGTTACTAAAGCAACTGAAACACTTTTTTATAAATTATTTGATCAAGTAATGTTTAGGAAACTGTAGCTTTGGATAGATGTTATTAAGACCGATAAAATAACTAAATAATATTGTAAAATGCTATTAATGTTGGTAGCAAAGATATAACATTGAATTTTATTTATCGTTCTTCCAACAAAAATCAGGAAATATGTCCTCCTTAAATGGTGTCATGGTATTTAATTCTATATATTCAATTATAAATTATTGTCTAAGGGACAGTTAATTTGTATGGGAGATCAATCACAAAATTATCGAGAGTATCATTCCTTCTATACTAAATAAAAAGTAACCAAATAACATTTCAATGTGTCTATAATCTCAAAAGGTTCGTGTAAAATATTTATTTCTACTTATAAATGCGTTCTCTAGAACACCAGGTGTTTTTTTGTGTAATCATAGATATTGGGAGCAGCATCATATGACAAGCAACAGCAATGCACTATAAGCTCATACATACATACATACATACATCTACACTTACTTACATCCACACACAAATTCACCATTATACATCACATATATATACCAACACACGTGTACATATATACAAACATTTACACACAAACTCATCTCCACACACATTTACATACACACACGTGTATATGTGTGTGAATGTGTGTATATGTATGCATGCATGTATGTATGTATGTATGTATGATGTTTGTGTGCATATATATATTAATATATATATATATATATATATATGTGTGTGTGTATGTACGTATGTATATGTGTACGTAAGTATACATTCATGCATATTGCATTTTAGTTTTCCTTGTATTACTGTTCTATTGCATAAAAAGTGTTAAGCCCTGTAGTGTTTGTGTACTCACTTCTGTCTTAGTTGTAGGTCTAGAATAGTTTGCTAAGACTCCGGTGTACTCTTCCAGATTGTTTCTTTTGACCGGACCGTTCGATGTATCCCATTGTTGAGACCGTCAGGTGAGTAGGTCCTTCGGGTGGAATAGATGTGTTGGGTAAGGAGAGTGGGTAGCTGGACCAGCTTGTGGGTAAAGCTGTGAAGACACCTTGGTGTAGGAGACCACGGTGAGCCATTGGGTAAAGATGTGAAGACAGATTGGTGTAGGAGACCACGTTGTGCCGTTGGGTAAAGATGTGAAGACAGCTTGGTGTAGGAGACCACGGTGAGCCGTTGGGTAAAGATGTGAAGACAGATTGGTGTAGGAGACCACGGTGAGCCGTTGGGTAAAGATGTGAAGACAGATTGGTGTAGGAGACCACGGTGAGCCGTTGGGTAAAGATGTGAAGACAGATTGGTGTAGGAGACCACGGTGAGCCGTTGGGTAAAGATGTGAAGACAGATTGGTGTAGGAGACCACGGTGNGTGAGCCGTTGGGTAGAGATGGGAATACACCTTGCTGTAGGAGACCACGGTGAGCCGTTGGGTAGAGATGGGAATACACCTTGGTGTAGGAGACCACGGTGAGCCGTTGGGTAAAGATGGGAATACACCTTGGTGTAGGAGACCACGGTGAGCCGTTGGGTAAAGATGGGAATACACCTTGGTGTAGGAGACTTCGGTGAACCATTGGATAGGTTAGGTAATATTTAAAGCAATTAGTTAAAGCTAATTCTGCAGCTATTACGGTCTGTTAATTTTTCAATGTTATTTTTTGAAGGTTCTAAGATGTGGCGACACAAATGTGGTTCTTATGGTCAGGCGGAATTCGATGTTACTTCTTGAGGGATTAAAGAGGTAGCCTCTCATCTTTGGTGATTAGGATCAGGTGGTTTTAGGTGTAACTTCTTGGCCGTTCAAAAGTATAGCGTCACAGCTGTGTTTATATGGCCACGTGGTTTCTCGATCTTTCTTATTGGGGGTCCAAAGAGGTATTGTCACAAGTTGGTTCTTATGGATAAGTGGTTTTTCAATTTTACTTTTTTAGGGAATAAAGAGGTAACGTCACAACTGTGGTTATTATGTTCAGGTCTTTTTTAAATGTTACTTTATGAGGCAATAAAGAGGCAACGTCACAACTGCAAGTCTTATGGTTAGGTTATTTTTTGGTGATACTTCTTGAGGATTTAAAAAATTATTGACAAAAATGTGTTATTTCTGATTGGGTGACTTTTTGATCTTACCTCTTAATTGATGAAAAAGGTAACGTCACAACTGTTGTTCTTAAGATCAGGTGGTTTTCGATGTTATTTTTAGAAAATTAAATGAGGTAACGTCACAACTGTTGTTATTATGATCAGGTGGTTTTGTTGTTACATTTTAGGGTTCAAAGAGTTAACATCACAAATATGGTTCATATGATCAGGTGGTTATTGATGTTATTTTTTGAAGCTTTAATTAATTAGCGTCATAGCTGTGCTTCCTATGGTCAGAAGATTTTTAGAACTTTCTTCTTGGACGTTTAAAGAGGTAGCGTTACAACTGTGGTATATATGATCAGGCGGATTTTCATTGTGGATTCCTGATATTTCTGATTGTTTATCTGGTATTTACATTTGGGTATATATCATTTTATCATCTTCAAGGCATTTATTAATTAAATCAAAGAGTTATATTTTTACTTTTTATATATGATAAACCAATCATATTGCCCCTTTGATAATAATATAATCATCTTTGTCTTTTGAAGACCTATGTATATGTTCAAATCTTTTAATCAATCTGTAAACAAATAGAATCAAAAATTATTAGTGTTTCTCAACAACATACACCATTTGAGTTATCCATGGTAAATGATAAATGTTTAGTTTTATTATATATTTTACATAAATTTATTTTTTAACAATATCTCCATGTGATATGTTTTCTGTCATTTCAAAAGCAAGTGGTAGCCCATACAAATTATAGATTATAAGTGGTTTATTATAAGTCATGCATATGTATTATTCTGAAATTTTTTTAGCACCGTGACTTGCTACCCTATCCGGTTATACGTTGAGGTGTTTATTATTTTTTTCGCAATTATGTTATTTAATCTGATTAATCTCTAATACCCTTATTTATCAGTATTTATATTTTTTTGACATTAGTAGCATTAACATTGCCTATAAACGTTAACGTTTGTTAATATTTTTTAATTGTGCGTCTTACTACACGTTTTGTTTGCACACCTATGGACTAATTATGTTAATGGTTTTAGGGAATAAGAAAGTAATACTAATATGAATTTTTCCCACATTGGCATGGTGGAATAGTGAAAAACCATTTCAGAATAACGATACTCAGGACACCCGATCGAGATTCGAAACTTGGTCTCCTCGTTATTGACAGTCTAGTCCATCAAAAGAGTAGTATCTTAAACTGCGGCCAGTGAAGTTGTTCTGTTTTACCCTCTAATTAGCCATAGTCCATGATATAATCTATAAAAGATTTAATATTGACCGATTGCGAATTTGAATCTTTTAGGAAGATTGAGTGCTCAAACAGCCTTAAGTAGTATCTCTAATTTTTAGTCCAACCTATTATAATTAATTAAAAAAAACAATGGGTGTATAATTATTTTGTTTTTGATCGTGGATTATTATTGCGTGCTGGAAAATAATACTCTTATAGATCGAATAAATCGATAATATAATGCTGTCTTGATATATATCCTTCAAAAATTGATAACCGGTTTAGGATGTAGGCTAATATGTAGATTATTTATCCACATATTTCTATATTTCCACCACTAATAATTTACTTGGCTCTTCAAAATTCAATTGATAATCAAGAATTTAATTTATAATAAATCTTTTAATTGTATCTAGAACAAATTTATTAATATATATATAGTGATTGGGTGAGGATGGATTATATTGTAGTGGTAATTTCACCTGTGATAGCTTAAGTCCATGGAATCATCCGCGCTGATGTCACTATTTCTTACTGTGTTAATTAGGTTTGGTGAATAAATTATTGACTTATTCATTCTTATATCGTCCTTGAAGACATTGTGAATAAACATATTGGACACCTTCTCATTTGGATGGAACCACGTCTACAAAACAAACACAATAAAATAAAAATACTGTTTTTATTAAAATGAATTATAAATAAAAATAGGTTATTAGATAAATAAAGCACTATTTGTAAATATAGCTCAAGGCTACTGTCAGTCGAGAAGTAAACAACTTTTGTAACACATTAAAATAACTCAGGTACAGTGTACCCCAGTTCGAAGAGCCAGAAAATTTTAAATTTGTATGCTTCTAGACTCTATTTTGAATGTATATTTGAAAATAAGATAGATCACTATTATGATCAGTAATGATCGATTATAATCGGTCATGATCAAAAATGTTCATATTCAGAGGTTTATATACATGCTAAAACATTTTCATACAAGAGTTGAGTCAATGGGTATATGGTAAACTTGGATTTACATGTGTGGTTATTTACTTCAGAAATATATTCAATAGTATAAAAAAGTTGATACGACCAAAAAATTCAGGTGACAACAAAAGAAATGGAAGAATATTAGAATAAAACGTATAAACTTACAAGGAAATGAGGTCCTCAAAGTGCTCTAATCATTTAGGAAGTATGGTAATTATACCCCACAGCAAAAAACTGGTGGAACTTTCCAGTATTGGCTAGAGTTGTTGAGTATGAGATCCGTCATCTTGGTTCTACACATCACACTGTTACGACATGGGAAACCACATAAAATTTCCAATGTGTAAGACATTTCCAGACATGTTCAGTTTTGTTCAAACATCTTAACAGATGTTAATCAATAAATCAAACTCCTGTTAATGAATCAAAAAAGCAATTGTCAATCAATTAATCCAGAATTCATCTGTCTATCAATGAATATATCGATGTTGTCTAGAACAGTCAATTCTTGTTGATATATTTTGGAGCATATGGAACTCTCAAAATAAAAATCCAAATTCAAAATTTCTGGAAAAATGTTAATGAGTTAAAATTCAAAAATTCAAAATGCC
>CABFWB010009314.1:0-13581 GCA_902151455.1 Timema bartmani
ACTTCAATACTACATAATTGCTAGATTCTTAACAAAAATTCAAAATAACTCGAAAAATATCGAATTTTCAACCTAAATTTCAATGTGTAAATGAAAGGCCTTGGAATTATCTACTCAAATAGAAATTACACGCTACGATCGGATAAAAACTCTAGCTGTTATGGTAGTTAACATATATGGTAATAGGAGACTTCAATACTACATAATTGCTAGATACTTCACAATTATTCAAAATAACTCGAAAAACATCGATTTTTCAGTCTAAATTTCACTTTGTAAATTAAAGGCCTTGGAATTACCTACTCAAAGAGAGTTTACACTTTACGATCGGATAAAAACTCTAGCTGTTATGGCAGTTAACATATATGGTAAGAGGAAGTGCTCTAATTAAAGCACATAACAAATTTCACAAGATCCGATTATATGAATTTGTAGATTTTAATGGTGTCTTGTAAACTTCAATACTATATATTTGCTAAATACTTCTCAATAATTAAAATAACTCGAAAAATATTTATTTTCCATATTAAATATCAATTTATAAAATGATTGCCTTGGAATTAGTTACTTAAAGAGAGTTTACACGTTACGATCAAATAAAAACTCTAGCTGTCACTGGAGGTTAACATATATGGTAAGAGGAAGTGCTCTAATTAAATCACATAACAAATTTAACAAGACCCATCAGATAAAATTGTAGATTTAAATAGTGTCTCGTGGACTTCAATACTACATAATTGCTAGATACTTCACAAAAATTCAAAATAACTCGAAAAATATCGATTTTTCATTTTAAATTTCAATTTGTAAATGAAATGCCTTGGAATTATCTACACAAAGAGTGTTTACACGTTACGAATGGATAAATACTCTAGCTGTCACTAGCAGTTCACATATATGGTAAGAGGAAGTGCTCAAATTAAATAACATAACATATTTCACAAGACCCGATCAGTTAACATTGTAGTTTTTAAAGGTGTCTCGTGCTCATCAATACTAAATATTGGCTATAATTCAAAAAATTTCGATTTTTCACACAAAATTTCTTTTGATAAAAGGAAGGCCTTGAAATTACCTACCTAAAGAGAGTTTACATGTTACGATCTGATAAAAACTTTAGCCGTAAATGGCTCTTCTGTATTCAACATATATGGCAAAAGGAAGGGCTCGAATAATATACAATGTGTTTGTATATACACATCGTTTGCCCTACGTTCAAAATATACATTTATACTTTAATTTCTACATCTATTGTGAGACTAATGTTTTAAGACGAGTGAACAACGTGGATTATATGTATTATTGAATAAATTATGCATTTGTTCTAACGTAATCACCAAAGGAAAATATCAACTTCAAATTCAAAGAGATAAATTAAAGGAGAAATATCAATTTTAGATCCAAAGAAAAGTCTTATACTATAATAGCAACAATATCATCAAGGAGTTCGTGAGCTCTACTGTTCACAAAACTACTGGTGCTCACATTATGAAAAATTAATGTACAAAAATAGCAGACTTAAATCAGTTAGTCAGGGAGGGTTTCACTTGAATACATTGTCACAAATAAGCAATGAAATCTGACCCAACATAGCACATATTCTAGGAAACCATCTCGAGGCTGGTGCAGAATTCCTACAATGCGTCAATAAGTATAGCTTTATTTGACATTCTTGGCGTATAAATGAGATTTGATCAAGACCGTTAAGTTAGGTATAAATTGAGTACAAGCTCAAAAAAATTAACCATTTATAGGCTTCGAACTAACCAAATATTTTCTTCTAAAATTCAAACTAAATGTAATTTTTTACCGTTGGTTTGTATAAGAATTCCTTGGGAAATCATGGCGGGTTCGAACTACACAATTTTTCAAAATAATTAATGTAGAATTATCTAGATCCTACTATATACTGTGATAAGCTGCAGTGGTATTAAAACAATATTTTATATTTTCTGCCTTTCAAATTACCTGTTTTAGTTACTTAATGTTGTTATGTCTCTTACCACTGGAACAGATCCTTATCCTTAAAATAGGGATGAGGACGGTAGAATTTAGCGGAAATCTGCCCAAATTTGTGTGGAGGGGAAAGTGGGAAACAATTTATGACATTTATATACATGGGACATATTGGGGGTGGGTTGGGGTAGGGGTTGGGAGTGAGGCTTAAGATAGTTTCAGTAACCCCCTCACTCCCAAAAAACAGGAGGTCTAAACCAGCGTTGCTTCCCCAGTTACCGTCCCAATCCCGTGGAAAAGGTAATCTCCCCCCTTAATTGTGTAGACTAGTGACATGCCGGCAGCGAGCCTAGGCTCGTACCAGAGAATAAGGCAAGCACGCTAATATCCCCTGCGATACAGAATGGAGTCGCTATGGTTTTCTTGGGGTCGTACTTAACATGGTGTGCCTCACGCTATGCCAGTTTCGGAGCAGGATGGCAGCTCCGAATTAATTCCAACCAAACCACGAGTCTTCCTTTCTCCCTCTTTATCTCACCGTAGCTCTCTTTCTTTATCTCTGGCACCTTCACCATTTCTGTCAGCTACCATCTAACTCATATTTCTCGAGCATCTACTGTATTTTGTAATTCTACTTTTAAAAAAAGGGGGAAAAACTAAAGTGGCGTTTGGCTTCCAATAATCTTCCACTTCTGCGTTTTGGCGCCTATTTTTAGACCATATTACGCCATTAAAAATAAAAATAAATACACCCTATATTTAGGCATATGTATATTTAATTAATATCAAAACATGGGCTCCATATTAAGAATTATACGTACACAACTATTTTTATATAGACAGTATATATTATAATAACACTATTCATTATAGGTTAACACATAAAAAAAAGCTAAATAAGTCGGTTGTGTAGTCTATAAAGATTTAAATTTAGCCAATTTAAGAGAAAATTTCAGTTGCTTGTAAAAATACTATTTTTATATAAAATAAAAACATTATTATAAAAACTAAATGTGATTTAATCATTAAGATCATTAGAATTTTTTTTAAATATATTTTTAAATCTTTTGGTTTACACAGTGTTAAATACTACCAAACTACAGTAGGCCTATATCAATATTACAATATACTTAAAAGCCTATCAATACATAAAGTAGAATTTAACAAATACAATAATTAGGCATCCATACAAAAGCAATTAGAATTAATCTAATATTAACACTAAGATTTACTTGCACGGGTAGGTAAGCAGACTAATGCGCCAGTCTCGTCCTGCATGGATTGCTGTTGACGAATCCCCTGGATTGGTGTATTGAGGTTTTTTCCCTAAATGGTTTTCCACGTTGTATCCATGCAAATGTGGGTACTTTTCTCTAATTTCCACTTTATTAATCCCCACTCCATTAGTATACATATCAGAATATCCCGTATAATCATNAAAAAGCAATGCACGTAAAAAAATACGAACATGTTTGGTAGAACGGTATTCACCAGTTACAAAATATACAAAAACTACTTTCATAAATTCATACATTAAGTCCTATGATTTGCAGCTGTCACCTTTTATGAATAGTATTTGATGTAGTATTAATTATATTAGTATAGTAACATTTTGTCACTATTGACCACAACTAGAATGTTTGCATTTTCGTAAACACCTTTCGTGTCGCGTTCTTACTTTATCTTAAAAAGTCAATCTTCATTTGCGTGACTTTTCAATAGTTCTCTCCTAGTATTCTTACGTTACACCATCTCTCTCTCTCTCTCTCTCCCCCCAACGCCTACCTGTAATTAATTATTTCAAATTTATATCCACTTCGCTGAGAAAATATCAATTTCTTTTCTGTCACTCCATTATTCCATGATACAAAATATTTATATATATTTATATACAATTTTGTCTCTCCCTTCTCCAAAAAAAAATAACACCACTTCACCTAGAATCTATTCGTTCCTCTTTCTTTGTCTGTATTTTTGTTTATCCCCTTTTCCTTCACCCGCCATTTCCCTTATTGTTACGTGTCATGTGATTGTTCCCCCTATCCCCCTTCTCCCACCTATCCTGTCTCCGCTACTGTGGGAGATTGTTCGGGTGCGGTTAATTAAGGTTGATTGTGAGGGACCAATGAATGGAAAGGAGAGTGAGGGGGTGGATACATCCCATCAAACCGTTGTGTGATAAGGATCGTTCCTCTACCCTCTACAGCGGCCGTGATACCGCACGGAGAGGCATGCATGGTATGGTTAACACGGACAGTCACCGCCTAAAACTTGGTGATCAAGGTTTTTAGAATAGCACGCTCATATAGAGAATGTTTTGTAATCGTGAAAATTTTACACCTCAAGATTATGATGAATTTTGTAGTCTTAGGTGCCCCTAAACTAAAAATATTGCTATTACAAAATCATGTCAGTCTGCCTGTTTGTAATCAAACTGGACCTGGGGCTGCATCCGAAATTATTTGATGGATTGCATTCAAACTTGATATTTTCTCTCTAAATTTTGATTCATTTTCAGCACCGCGTCCTAGTAGCCGTTTGGACTACGCGATTATGTAGGCCTATTAACTGCAATAATGGTCTTAAGTATAACAAAGGTTATATTTATAGGAAGTGTACCCGAATTTGCATGAAGGGAGACTGGAAAAAAATGCTGAAAAAGTAACCTCAGTATACCCGACTGAAATTCGAAACTCGATCTCCCAATCATCGGCAGCCTAGTCTAGTGTGAGAGTAGCGTCTTAGACCATGTTGCCACTTAAGTGGGTGACTCTAACTTTAAATATCAAAATAGTTTACTGATAACAGATCTTTGAAAATTTGTTCTAAAATTTCTCTAAAAATTGTGTTCAAAATAGTTGTATGGGGAACGTTATGGTAAATAACATTTGTAACTTGTTTTTGGAAGAAAAATCATTTAAGGCAGACGTGTCAAACTCGTTTGGTCAAAAGGAACATAGATAATTGAAAATACAGAAAGGGGGCTATTAAATATTGTCAGCGCCTTCATTAAAATATTACATTTTAAAATTCTTACTGCTACAAAAATAAAACTAAGACCAGATACAATTTTTAAACTTATACACTATTAGCCCCCCATAAATATGAAAACTTTTACCTACAAAAATTGTGTGAAAGCTAGCCTCTAAATATTGTGATGAATTCACTTTTATAATTGATGACAAACATGTGTCCGTAAACCGTGATATCTCGCTTGTTTGTTCCTTATCTCAAGAGTAATTAACTGTTCACACACTAATGTTCTGACAAACATTGAACGTATTTGGTGCTTTAATTTAACTATTTTTGGGAATCGATCACTAGTGAGTAAAAAGTAAAAATTTGATACACCACCCTAACAATTCCCCCAAAATAATACCCAATTTCCAAGTGTCATTACATTATTAAAAATTGTGTATTTTTACGACGTTTACTTACTGTATGTCATTGGGAGATCACAAGTTCATTGTCACACTTAGTAAAGTATGCCACCTATCCCAACCTTGAGCTAGTTCTATGCGGTCCACCTCATTGCACCTTATCTCTTTCAGGTCCATTCTAATGTTATCTTCCCATCTGCGTCTTCCTAATGGTCTCTTCCCATTGGGTTTGCCGGTCAGTACCTTGAATACGGTTATAGATTCTCCCATTCGCGCAGCATGTTCTCTGCGCCGTAATCTACGAGACTTGATTATCCTAAAAATGCATTGTTATGAGTACATAGTATTTAACTCATGATCATCCTCCACTTCCTGGTAGCCTCATCCCATTTTTGACCAAATATCCAAGCATCTTCTTTTCGAAAACCCTAAATTGGTTTTCGTCATTGTAAGGTAGAGACCACGTTTCACACCCATTGAGAACAAACGGTAAAATTATTGTTTTGTTTATTCTGACAGCGGGAGGGATGTCAAACATTTAATGGCCGAGTAATAGCATGCATTTCCCGACTTGTTCTTAAATATTTAAACTCACTAACCCTGGGGAATAATATGTTGCTCCAAATAGTCTTAAATTATCGTCCCCAATCTGTGTTCTCTGTGTAGGTTAGTTTTTAAAGCGTTCCCTTCTTTACTAGCCTTTAGTAAAATTTCTTCAATTATTGCAAAAGCTTCCTTTCTATTGCCCAATAAAGCTAAATATCTGCGCTGTACCATTTAATGTCAAGTCTTTCCTACTCTCTTGCATTATCTTAATAGCATACTCTAAAGCTAGATTAAAAAGTAATGAGGAAAATGCATCTCTCGATTTCAATCCTTTTTGTATTTCAAAAGTTCTTTATAAGTAACATCCATTCCGCCCCCTTTCAGGCTTATAAGTCAAACATACCTCAGTTAACTTCACATGTTTCGCAAGGTTTGTATATAAAAAACAGAATTAAGCTGCATTACATGTTGGTTCATCAAAAGGTCCATGGGCCGTACATAATCATAGACCGAGCGGCAAGTTTGACGTGACTGGTCTAGGAGTAGCTAAATGATAGCTGATTTATGAAAGTTTGTGCCAAACTATACTAGACTATATGAGAACTTAAGTACATTGTGTCACAACATTTATTTTATGTGCATCACGTCTCCCTTTCCGTTATTGCTCTCCGAATGTTTACACCAGGGATGAGTAAAGTATCATTTAAAGCAAATGTATCAAAATTGGCATCCAGGGAGAGTGAGAAACCATTTAGTAAAAACACCTCGGTGAATCCAAGCTTGGAATCTAACCCAGACCTTTACGTCTTTCTTCAGCAATCCGGTCTATTTAAATATCAACGCTTTTAGACTGTCGAGCTCTGATGTGGACCGGTAAAATTAAAGATGTTTGATAAAATGTAGGCCCTACAGGCCTTCTTGATGGGGGCAAGAGCTTCAAGGGGCCATCCCAGGGCCAGAAATACATTTTTAAATCGGTAAATCCTGAAATAAATAATTTTAGAAATAAAATGGGGAAAAGGGACTACACACATGTATTACTTTTAAGTAAAATACTAGAATAAATTGTACACTGATGTATAAATAGTAAAAATAAATAATAATAATCACTACTCTTACCTCGAATGTTTTTTAAAACAAGCAAACAATGCTAATTATAATCTAAATCACTCCTCTCAGATATATTTTAAACAAAGTAAAGAGAAAATTTTTGAGAACTTTAATTTCCATTTCATGTAATTAGTAAGCAACCCTTTTATTAATAATTTAAAAAAATATGCATCCCGATTTAATGTGTTAAACAATCTCTAGATACTCATTTCGAACCAAATTGTTAGAGCCGTTTCAGAAAAATTTCAAAAGTCAGTCACACCCTTTCTAAACAAATTTTCTCCCAAAAATGAAGTAGGCCTTTAAATTGTTATTTATAATGTAAAACCCACCCCAGATGACTCTTTTGGATAAAATGATTGCAACAATTTCTGAAAATTTAGAAATTTTTCAACTATGAGTCGTCAGTAAACTAGTTTTAATTTTAGAGATAGAATATAAATCACGAATTGATCTTTATGTATGACCATATAACATCTAAATATCAAGTTTAAAAACAGCCCATTAAACTGTTTTGACTGTAGACCCAGGGACAAACGCCTACATAGTTGTAAGATCCACTTGTTTGGGTTAGAAAACACATAAAATTCTAACCATAATCCTAAAGCAGAACATTTTCTCGTTCACAATAATTTATCTTTATGAGAAATTAAAAAGCAAACAAGAATATTTAGTGTGAAAAATTGAGTTTCCTGAGAGAATATTTTACCTTTATTAAATCTTAGTATCTAAAATAATGAGATAATTTATTCAAGGTTTATTATTGTTTGACATAGTAAAATGTGATCCGCATTGTTGGGAACGTGATCAAAGTAGTCTGGTATGGTTTTCTGGTGATGGGGAGGTTGCAATTTGAATCCTGGCTTTGAGTGTACTGTGAGTGTACTGTGAATGTACTCATTTCTACTCAAATATAAACATTCTGATAGTTTAGCCCAGTAGTAAATTGCAGAGCACGCGAAAAACAAATAAAACACTTCATAATTCAAAATGTGTTGAGTATTTGGATGCAAGTCTTATACCGACACTTGGCCCTCTTCTCGCTACTAGTTAGGATCGGACTAAGCCCCAGTTAGATCTGTAGTCGGCCTCTTTGACCACTCAACAATGCAAGTGGAGAATCTTGATTTAAATGCCTTATAATGCCAGCGCTCTTGATCAAACCCAGGATACCAAGATTCGAATCTATTTTTTGTTTTCTATCATCCCTCCAGAAGAAGGCAAAGACTCGAATTCAAATACGGGTTCGTATATATAGTTGAGGTTCAGAGGTCAACCGATTCCCCATTCGACCTTAACTACTTGTTATTCGTATTCTTGGATATTGGTTGATTCCTGAGAGTAGATTATAGATATAGTCAGAAGTCACAGTTGTAGATCACAAGAAAGTAGATTCAGTGGTTTTTAGGGCTATCGGATAAGGTTCTTTCTGTGTTGATTTGAGTCTCTCTTTAAATGATTTTTCTTCAAATCGACAGAAATCTAAAGCACAATTTAAATAATGAGATTTTTTTTGACAGTTACAAAACCTTGTATTTTCAATTTTTTCAGACGTTTAGTAAGGTATTATACAACTATACTTTTTGAAATATTATATCAATATCTCTCTAAGCATCATAATTGCAATGTACTGGGCTGCAGATGACTGAGAGATTGGGGCTCGAATCCCAGTCGGGTGTACTGAGGATGGTTTTCCTAAATGGTTTTACACTTACCCTTCACGCAAGTGGGGGTATTCTTAATCTAAATTCAGCCTTACCTATCCCTAAAACCATTAGCGTAATTAATAGATATGTGTATAACCCGGACGGGTAGTAAGACGTGGCGCTAAAAATAAATTAAAATATATCAATACCTATAAAGTAATTAATAATTAATCTAGTAAGATGTTATCAATGTTGACAGAAAAGTATTTTAAAAATTTTAAAAGGCTCTTCTTATCATAATCCTACTCTATGTCAATTATTCCCCTGATTGTACGGTAGAGTAGTTTCCCTTGCTGACGATTGCGTGCATAACGACGTTGGCTGGGCCTACAGAAGGCCCTACAAGGCAACGGGAAGGCTAGGGTATGGCACGAAATATTCTTTACCTGGCACAGTAGCCACGCACTTTTTACCTCTTTTTGTTTTTTTTATAAAGGTGATCCGGTTTGATAATTCTAGTATGTTCGCCGAAATAACTGTTATAAATGTTCTATTGTTCGCATTGCCTTTAGGCATTTTCCTAACCTTGAAATTTGTTTTTAAAAATACGGTAACTTTTTTTCTGTTCTTAAATTATGATCTAACAAATTTCTAGATAAAGTATTAAATCAGAACATGACTTAAAAATTAACTTAACTCATAGTAATAACCTTAAATCTATAAACTATGGTCACGTAGTTTAAAATGTTTGTTATGGGAAGTCTTAGTTTGAACCTCGTCCAGGTGCACTAGGGTGGATTTTGACATGGGATATATTATTGTGGTTTTCCTATTCTTATTATGATATCCTTAATCCTTAGATTAAGCTATTATAAGCCTCTGGTATAGATATACTGCCACGAATAGCAAAAAGTAGCATTTAACGATGTTGCCTACTTGGTTAGTTCAAATATATTTTGCGAAACGGTTTGCATCATAACATTACGCACCTAAGCACTCTCGGCGCTCTATCACTTATACGCCAATTTACGAAATAGGAAGAGAGTAAAGAAAATAGAAATGAGCAGTTCATTCTGTGAGACCTTTATTTTTAGCTGATAGTAACACTTCCTCTCTTCTTCTGACGAGTATATAAACTCACTCTACTGTTGGCGCCTGGACAGCATTGACTTTCATTTCTAAATTAGGGCCTATATTTTTTATGTTTCTTAATGTAGATAGCCACATGCTTCAACGGACTTGTTTTAATCTACATCCTGGCAGGAATATTCTTACTGTTCATTTTCATTAATAAACCAAATTTACAATGTTGTAAATGACTTACAAAAAATGACTTCAATATCAACAAAATAATTTTATGGCCATCTTTAAATGTTATATCTTAAAAAATCGTCGAATATTACGTAAATACATTAAAATTGGAGATCCTATCTTGACTTACCACTACGTCATAGGTAGACAACTTCCTTAAGGGTACGCTTCAGATGATGAGCTTTATTTTACCATATAAATTTAGTAAATATGTTTTAAGATAAATTTAAAAATTGATAAGTCATATTAGTAAAAAAGTACTTATTATGTATATTTAACATTTAAATATCATCCCCGTTTTTAAAATAAGATCTTGCCGATACCAAATATCTTCAAAGTAAAGTTAATTTTCAGTTGTTTTTTTTAATTGAGCCATTTTGTGTAAATTTCGTGGTCATTTACATCAACTTATAAGTAACACTTTTCCAAACAATTATAAGTGATATTTTATTATTTTATTATGAATACAAAAACCTTTCAAGAAATAGAAAATGTCACGTTGGCGTGGGAAAGCTGATTCTCGTAAACAGGATAAAAAAATAGGGTGTAATTTAGAAATATTCACCAGCATTTTCCTCGGGAGAGGATATTAACAAAAATCTTTAAAGAATAAACACAGCCTCTAGAATATAGTAGGCCTACATCAGTTAGGGATTTGAACTCCAGCCTCCCGGTTCAATATCAAACACGCTAGTGTTGAGTTAACTCCGCCATTGTCCTGAGCCCTCCACTTAATTTAGGGCTGTTTTAGAAATGGCGTGTATTTATTATTTATAAGTTGGACCTGCCCCTGCATATAATTTAAAAAACAGATGATAATTGTTCATGTCTTATGGCAACGCCAATGAAAAGACTAAGTTCCCTGTGGCGCGTTTGTGACCATCACTTAACTTGAATTTTTTAAGAGATATTTTTAGTTAAAAGATAAATTATGAGACAAGGCTCAAGGCAGCGTCTGAAGTATTTCCCCTTCAGTAGGCTTAGGTCCTTAGGGTCTTTTATTATTTTACCAAAACCCACCTGGAAATACGACCAATTAAAAAATATATATACAATTTTCATTTAACAAATTTGAATCGTTCTATCTTCATTTTTATAATTCAATTAAATTGATATTTTTATTACACAAAAGGCACGAAAAAACACTATTTATGTAATATTGGGTTATGTCAGTGACGTATCAAGATTTTTATTTTGGTGCTAGGTGTTTCAAAATTATTTTTAATTTTTTTTTTTTTACAAATGGAAAATTTAAGGGCGCTTTTAATGTGTGTGACTGAATATATTTTGAATAGTAAATCTTAATCCAGTTCTTAAAGTGGGAGTGAAGGGGACGCGAGAAAATTCAGTGTTTTTGCAGTTTTTATAGCAAAACTTTTTTTTGTCTAAAATAAATAAAATATTGCTCTAGTAGGAACATTGAATGTAATTTCCTTCAAGTGGTGATATCAACAGTTGATCAATATCTGTCATGATAATTACGGCATTAGATGGGAAACTTTTTAAATGAAGAAACAAATGTTGATATCACCATGTGAAGAAAATTAAACTATATGGTTCTACTGGAGCAATATTTTATTTATTTGCGCCAAAAATGTTTTGCTATTAAAACTGCAAAAACACTCACTTTTTCTCGCGCCCTCTTCTACTCCACCTTAAAACAAATATCATGTATTAGACATATTTTTATTGTACTTATTTGTGAATTTGAAAGGAGGAAAGGGTGAAACTAAATACTTTGATCACCCCCTCTCCCTTTCCCTGTGTACGCCACTGGGTCAATTTAAAAAAAATAAAATAAAAGACTGTGCCTTCCACCTAGTGGTTTAAAAAAAACTAAAAATAAATAGAATATGTCTAGTGTCAGAGTTAAAAAAGAAATTCGTTGCGTGATCTCGGATTGTTTGTCGAAACACAATTAATAATAATCCCCCTAGTAAGATCCAAGACAGACGTGCATTAGACGGGTGTTGAACCTTCGACCTTCCTTTCGCAGAGTTGGCGGCTTCTAGTGAGAGACAGAGTCAAGTACAATAACCTCCTAATTGAAGAAACATGCTCTTTTCTTATTGCAAGGTTACCAACAAACGACACAGATATAAGTTACTCTGGTACTAATAAAATATTCCACCGCGGCAGTTTTGCTAGCTTAGTTTTTTCCCCAGCTAGATAAACTTTTTTTTTTCATAGTTGGTTTGGTGGTTCAAAGAATTAAATATCGGAATGCGGGGATTATAGGTTTTTTGAATTACAATCCAATTTTCACCGGAATGACCTTTAGAAAATGTAAACTTTTTTCGCGGCCAAAATTGACAAAATTTTACAATATTATCAGGGTTATTTTATAACCATTTATAATATACATATATACATATATGACTGCTACATATCACATACCTTGACGTATTATTATGTTAAAGTGAACACAGTAACTTTTATAGTCGCATCCTATAAGGTAGACATGTCAAACTTGAGGTCCGCGGTCCACATGTGGCCTGATCCATGATTTTATGTGGCCCCACGACATTTTTGAGGAATCAACATACAATGCGGTCCGATTCATCAACAACAACATCAAAAAATAATAGATTTTATAGTTATCAGATTCTTAGTAAAATTGAACCGTATATTGTAGGCTTGTTTTCTAACGGGGAACACATTTTGTTTTAATATTAAAAAAAAGTTTTCTTGAGTTTAAGACTACCTCTAGTAGTCTAGTGATCATTGGTCCTGGCTATATATTCCTAGGCTCTGGGTTAGATTCCCGGCGCTTACATATTCTTTCTGTAAAGTAGTAGATCTGGAACGGGGTAAAACTCAGCCTCATGAAGACAAACGAAGAGCTACTTAAATAAATAAGTAGCAACTCCGGTATATAAAACTGAGATTAATGGTCTGAGGATTCTTTGTGCCCTCTATCCACAAAAGTTGGCAATATCTTCTCCAAAATGCGGCGGCTGCTCGATCGGTATAGCTCGATTGCAGGCTCACGCCATGGAGCTTTAGATCTTTCTTGATTTTAAAGTAATCTAGTTTCAAAGTCGGTAAATAATAATTTAGTTTAACATTAGTGGCTCTAATTATATTTTCAAGTGAGCTTATAAATTATTCGATGATATATTAATTATTATCTTTAATTAATTGATTAAAGTTTTTTTAAATACTAATTCGCAACAATATTTATTTTGCTTCGGGGATTTTGACCCGCCTCGGTGACCACACGGCTTAAGGAATTACTCTCGAAATATACTAGACCGCTGATAACGGGGAGACTGGGTTTAGAGTCCCGATTGGTACCGAGTGTGGTTTTCCCTGAATGGATTTCCACTCTCCCTACACGCAAATGCAGGTATACTTCCTTCAAATTCAACCTCTCTCATCCTTAATACATCGCCGTAGTTTACTAAATAGGTGCATAGACCGAGCGGGTAGTAAGATATGGTGCTAAAAACAATATGTATATTTTAAAAATGTATCGACTACAATTTAATGTAGACTAAAATTTTCTTTTCATTACTAACACAAAACAAAATTAAACATGAGGCAATTTCGTTTTATTATTATTATTATTATTAGCACCGCGTCTTACTACCCGTTCGGGTTATACGCACTTACGCTAATGTGTAATGGTA
>CABFWB010009315.1:0-13580 GCA_902151455.1 Timema bartmani
TCCAATAACGACCCCTTCGAAATAACGACCCTTTTCCAGGGAACCGTGAATGGTCGTAGAATCGAGAGTTGACTGTATTTGTTAATGGGCTTTTAAGCGTAACTATAGCTATCGAGAGACGCCAAGTTAGTTTGTAAGTCGTGCGTACTAGGATCGCCACGTGTTCAGCCGGCGGATGACGTGGCTAAATGCGTGGACCTGTCTCCAAGTTCAAGAGCCTCTTACCCAAGAAGAGGCGTTCCCCGACGACGCCCTTCGCCGTCTCCTGTCAGGACGTTGTTCTCCTCGGAGCCGAGGTATCCTAAGGTTTGTCACCGGCCGAGGGCATTGTACAACAGGTTGTTCTAGAGATAGTGACACATTCAACCACCAAGCGCTGTAGTTTATACGTTAGTATGAGAAGAGAACTGTAATCTCTGTTATTGCTTTATTGTAACTCATTTTATAATATTCTGAAAATTGAAAAATGACACCTGGACATGGGAATCGAGCCCGGGACCTTTGACTTAGTACACCAATTCTCTAACCACTGAGCTATCCAGGAATCGTCCCATTCCCCGGGGTCATTCTTCACTCATATTTTAAGGCAGAGTCCATGATGGACGTGCTGAAATCGTCGGCTACAAATGTGTGATTTTATTAAGATCACGAGCTGTCAGATAACACTGTCACCTTCGACTCGGTAGTTGGATTATTGCTGCCGCTTGTACAATTATTATAATTGTAAGGGATTGAAGGGAGTGAAGAATGACCCTGCGCACTGGACGATTCCTGGATAGTTCAGTGGTTAGAGCATTGGCGTACTAAGCCAAAGGTCCCGGGTTCGATTCCCATGTCCAGGTGTCATTTTTCAATTTTCAGAATATGATATCTAGATGGAATAATCCTCACTAAAAACCTAAATAATAGCTTTGGCTATTTGATTCAATTGATAATATTTCTGGCGTTGACGTCCTCGGGAGATGTTTTAACACCACGTCTTACTACCCGTCCAGGTTATACGCTTATGAACTAATTACGCTAATGTGTTAAGGATGAGGGCAGTTTAATTTTAAGGAAGTGTACCTGCATTTGCGTGAGGAGAGAATGGAAAACGATTTAGTAAAAACCACCCTCAGTACACCCGAGCGGGATTCGAGCCCCAATATTCCCGTCATCAGAAGCCCTACCTATTGTTGGAGTGACACCTTAAATCATTCGACCACCGAAACTGATCATTGGATATATTAAAATCGAGATATCTCGATGGCACTCATTCCAATTAAATATCTATAAAAGATGATGACTGAAAGTTGAAAGAGAATTTTTCAAAACGGATTTTTAGTAGGCCTATTATCCTCGTTTTCCCCCGATTCGGGCCAACCAGCGTGACTGGCATCAAATAATAGCAACAGTTCCCCCACCCGCCGCTAGCTGTCTCTGTATCCAGCATCTCCACGCGTCTATTATGATGTGCGTGTGAAACAGGATCTTCTCAAAGATGAGGGTAGCCGAAGGGCCTGGCGTCATCTTGAAGAGAAACACAACCGGTTCCTAAACACAGTATTCACGAGTACCGATATATCATACCTCACCTCCGCAAGGCACCTTCCTATTTTGGACGGTATTACCCAGAGAGGGTGACAGGGCACGACCTGGTTTGACCGTTTCCTATAATAGTTGACCTGACCTTGGCCCGTTTACCTCATTTAATAATATTAACTTCAGAAATTTACCACTGTGGAAGTTTATTTCTGTAACACGCCAGGGCTAAATATGGAAATGTCATCTAGTGTACTATTAATTACATAGACTGGCCCCGGCGGCTCGCTCGACAGGGGTCAGCTAAACTTTATGATCCTTTTATTCTTCCCCGGTTTTATATTAATATTTCTATTATTACCTATGGTTTCTCCCCCTCTTCCCCACTATAGTACCATATATATGTTAAGGTCCCCGTCGACCATTTATGTGACATGGGGCGGGTTTTCTTAATATTTTCCCACCCGTATCCCAAAGCCGGTAAACTATCAGCCCGTTCGGGCGCCATGTTTAAATCGTCTATGTGTTTTATGTTATTTGGACCATGTAATGCTAGAATTCAAGAGCACTTCGAGGCTGGTGTTTTCCATTATATTATGTGTTTTCTGCTTTATGTATGATTAAATTGATGTTTACAATAATAAATATACCTTACAAACAAACAAGATTAATTTCAATAAGCAGAAAAACTCTTAGCTCTACGCTCGCTTTGGATTGCCGCCATTTGAATAGTCTCTATCAAAGAACAAATAAAATATTTCGCAAACTCAGTAGGCCTAAATCTAATAACCCTCTAATTAAATCAATTGGGGCTGATCCCCTGGGGGGGTGCTTCTCACCCTCACAGTCGCATACGACACATTCTTCAACAGCCCCCAGCAGCGGTTATAAAACATCTCTGGGCCCAAGTTGCCATGCAACCCGTCAGAAACTAACTCTGAATTGGCAATGTAACTCAAAGCTAATTGTATTTATTCTCAAATGCGGCAGGGTTTATTTGAAAATTTTCCCCGCATTCTCAGTTGCTGTTCTTTCTTGTTGCTGTCATATTTTCGGAAATCGGAAAGTGAATGTTTAAATAAGAAATACAAGCACATTTAAAAACTCGTTAGCGGAACAACAATAATTAACTTCCGGCAGTACAAGGAACAAGACACGAACATAATATACAGTTGTTTTTATCGCGTTTCAAAGAGAAAGTAATTAAGTGATGAAAGTTACCGACCAAGATGTATTGTAATATTTCGCAAGTAAAACTTAGATTAATAAAACAACCTCGTTTTTGCGTAGACCATGATAATTAAAAAAATTGTTTAGCTAGATGAAAGTATTTTTTTACACTGAAAAAAATTGGTAGCTATCTAACTATAATAAATACACCCAAATTTTAAAGTTTAATATTTAAGTTTCTCTCCTTAGTATGTTAACAACAGAAACAGCGATTCATGTAAAGAAATCCAACCGCTGGAAAAGTTAAAACAAATTATTTAGTTTTTTTAGCACCGCGTCTTACTACCCGTTCGGTTTATACGTAGTTAAATATGTTCACGTATTCAAGTCATGTGATCTGCAACTGTCACTTTTGATAAATATCATCAATAACAATCAAATAACACTAATTATGTATTAAAAGGTTATCAAAGTTGGCCACGATTTTTGTTTAGTTTCTAAAATGTCCTTCCTATAAAGATTGGACTGTAGTAAATCAATTATGAACTTCGTACTTTACTAATCTGCAATCTTTTTTATTCTAAAACTTTTAGTGAACGCACAAATTTGTTTAATCTTTTTCCATTGTCTGGTAAAATATTACTCAGCTAAAATCCGTTAAAAAGTTTTATAACAATGAAACAAAACTATTTTTATAAAACTTATCTTAAATAAAAGCAGAAACTTAACTAAAGGAAAATCTTTTTTTAACAATGTTTTATCTAGAATTTTTGATGATTAAAATTCTACTAAGACAATGGAGAAAGTAAACAAAAAAAAATGTTAATTTTTCATATTAGTGTCACCTTTCGACAATCGCTCATCAAAAAGGTGTCATCAGCACGTGGGACCACACGTGTAGATCTGCATACACTCCCTGCTCGCAAACTATATTATTAATATAAAAACTGCAAAAACAATGTTTTTTTTATCACATCCTCTTCCATCCCACCTTAAACATTTATTTTATAACACAATTTTCCAAGTTAAAAAAGTACTAATGGTTTCAAAAATTAAAAACCATTTAAAAAGTTTTTTGAACAGTTTCCACATGGACGATCATTCGCATGCGAATTATCAGGGTAGCCAACTGTGAAGACCAAACCAGCATGAAACCTTATTTTATAGAGTTGTTTTTGTTTGTTTGTTCGAAATTCTAACCGCAGACAGTTATAAAAAAAAAACGTGTCTTGACCGTGACTTCAGTGACATTAGGCGGCCATTGCTCGGTCAACACACATCACAAGTAACTATAATACTTGTTTCCGTACTTAACTCAGTATAAGTGAACTATCCCCGCATGAACAACCAATCACCCGCTTCGGAAGATCTAACGCGCCACTCTCGTGGTAGACTAGACTGCCGATGACGCTGACGGGGAGACCAAGGTTCGAATCTCAGTCGGGTGTAATGAGGTTCACCACTCCCCCAAAATGGTTTCTTCCTTTTCCTCAACGCACATGCGGGTACGATTCCTTTAAATATAACCTTCCTAATCCATAAAACCACTAGCGTAATTAGTAGATAACCCGAACGGATGAAAACCACTCCACGGACATGATACCATAATTTTCAGCGATGTTTAAATACAAGACGCATGCGCAGAAGAGATACAAAATATGCAGAATTGTATTGAATTAAATATTAAGCTTTTAATATATCAAATGTACACAAAACTTTCTATCAGGGTGGCTACAAAACATATTTTACAAAATTCCCTGACTTTTCCAGATTTTCCAGGCAACGTTTTTCAATTTTCCCTGACTACTTTTTTCCAGTTTTAATGACGGATGATGACTTTTGTTTTATTTATTATTGATCACATATTTAAAAAAGTTTGTATCTACTAAACATAAACGGTTTGATCAGTTATTTAAGAAATTAAAATGTTATTTTATCTAGGTATTATTAACTTTTGTTTTAGTGTTTAGTTGCGAAATTAATGAGATATTTTAGATATATTTTTTAATTTCCTGACTTTTCCTTATTTCTAGTTAAATTCCTTGACATTTCCCTGTTTTCCCTGTCATCCAAAAATTCCCAGACTTTTCCCGATTTTCCCTGTTTTCCCTGTCTGTAGCCACCATATTTATGGAAGAAAGTTTATTTTTATTGGTAAAGTTAATTAGTTTCAATACCAGGACGAAGACAATCACCGTGTGAATGAACATATTATTTTGTTGTAGCTATTTCATGATGTTTACATTATTTTTTGTTACAAGTTTTTCAAATGAACAAGTATGAAAACATCGACCATGTGTGTTGCACTGTATTAATACGGCACCTTATTTCAGTCGGTAGCGTGTCTGTCTACGGAGCTAAGGATCCCGGGTTAGATTCCTGACAGGGCTGAAGAATTTATCATTAGTGGAATGCGGGTTTACCCTTTCATAGTGATAAATTAACGTCCGGAGGGCTGGGTGTTGTGTCTTGTTCTAGATTTAAGTTATTTTATAAGCCGTTTGCTGATATATTAAGTTGGTCCAGAAAGTGCATGTTGTGAAAATTAAAATAAATTACACTAGAGATTAAGGTTAAGGTTCGCGAGCAAAGAGGTTAATTATGAATATTCCTCCAAATGAAAATGGAAACAATTTTTTGCGGCTAGCCTTGATAACAATTTGCTACCTACATTATTATTGTAATTTTAAATGTATTGGTAATATCTATCAAAAGTGACATCTGTAGATTATGTATCCGACTTGAATATGTATAAATAGATTTATTAACTTTTTCTATCCATCAGATATGTACATTCTTAAGAAAATTGGGATATAGTTCACCTCTCTGAAGTGAAATAGATATAAGTGACCTACAAGATAAAGAGACAGTAAATCATTATTATTAGCACCGTGTCTTACTACCCGTTCGGGTTATACGCACTTACACTAATGTGTAATGGTAGGGTGATTGTGAGATGAAATGGAGGACCTACAGTTTAACGTGGGATCCGAACCACGGTGGAGGCCTGGCATTCCACACATTCACAAATTGTGATTAATACACGTCTTGTCAGAGGTGGAGGAAGGGTTTGGAAATCAGAGAAAGTAAATAATCGTGATTCTTTGCCCGAAGTTTCATACAGCGAGCAAAGGGTGTTGGATGGGTAAATAAGTGGAATTCTCGTCAATTACGAAAGGGATCAAATCTCAGTGACAATTTGTAAAACAAACAGGAAGGAGAAATAATGTGGTGATTAAGTTGTGACGATTTAAAAAATATATATATTGACGGAAAGTGTACTGTAAATAACGAATTTTGAAACTATAAAAATAAATTGGTGCATATTTTTCATGTTTATTTATAAATATATCACGTTATCATTTGCATCACTACCTACACCTCCCTTCCATTTTCCCTCCTCAACTTTTTTTCCCCGTAAGAATGTATTTAAAATTATATGTCCGATAAGGTTATGATACTTATGTTGAGCCGACCATATCAATGTTATAGTCAAGGTGTTTTCTACTGCTTAGAAGCCTGGTAATTTTTTGACGTTGGCTATTCTACATTTGTTTGGAATGTATCTTCTAAAAATGTCAGTTTTACTTCGAACGGCCACTGGGAAGAATTTTAAAAAGGCACCCCGATGTATATATAAAGGTTAAAATTTAAAAACAAAAAAGTAATCTATGTCAAATAATTATTTCAATTTGTGGGATTTTGAGGTTAGTGAAGCTTTTATGTCTCTATAAAACAAAATATATAAAAAAAAAACAAGGAGGCAATATAGTTCCTTTTCATAGCCTGTTAAGTACCAAACATATCCTGAATTAAATCTTAACCCTTAAAAATACTTCACCACAACAGTTGGTTTCTTTTCGTACGGAAAGAACAAAATTGACCACACTAATTATATTATTAAAATCCGTATTCATTCCCGATGCAATTTTGTAATTAACCAAACAAATCCCCCGCGGAGGAATATTATTTTATAAAAAACCCCACGAGAAATATCATAAAAAAAGTTGAAAATTAATGTGGTGGGCCTATTTTTCACATTCTTTAAATCCATATATATATATAAAGAGAGAGAAAGAGAGAGAGAGAGAGAGAAAAGTAAAAGAATATTATGATGAAAAGCGGGATGAATGTTGACAAAAGTAACATTTGCCACACATGTATAATTACCTCAAAATAAACCAGAAATGTAATTTTGTTTAAAAAAACCAACTAAGTATGTACCTCAGGGAGTTGCGCCGATGAAAATAACTTACTACATAACGAAACCGCACAACATGTCTAAATGCGACATTATTTGAGTGACCACCTCATTAATTATTACCGGTATTTACTTACCGTACTGTAATAAGTTAAACTGATTTTTATTAAACACACATTCTGGTCTCAGGGTGGTTTTTAAAAAAAAACTCTCGTAAGGAGGGCCCACCCCGACTAATTTGACGACAGTTGTTGTGGCCTAAGGGCTGAAATACTCCGTGGAGTTGTTTCAAAAGGGAGGGAAAAAACCTCCATAAAAGTTGGTACACAAACCACTCGTTGAACTTTCATTAAGTGTGTTTGGTTTGTACCAAGACACGACAAACTGATGGATTTACAACTTAACAATTGCCAGTAAAAAAATAATAATTAAATAACAAGTATCGGTACAGACCGTTCGTGAAAAATTCGGCAAACTCTTTAGACGGTATATATAGTCGATCAGAAATTCCTTAACTCCACAAACTCAGTTGGTGTATAACGTTCCTGTTTGGAGTTGTCCGGCAGTAGGAGAACAAACAGGGGATAGAGGGTGTGAAAACACCCAGTGACTTTTATATAGAGTGAGAATACTACGCCCTAGACTACGTGGCTACCGCAATGGGTAACAATTACTCAGAAACTATATTCAATGTTCATTAGAAGAGTATTTATTTTATTTTATCGTCGTGTTTTACTACCCGTTCGGTTTATCCGCGTGGATGTACTAATTACGCTAGTGGTTTTAGAGATTAGGAAGGATATATTTAAAGGAAGTGCATCCGAATTAGGATGGAGGGAGAGTGGAAAATCCTTTAGGGAAAAACACCCTCACTACACCCGACCGAGATTTGAACCTCAATCTCCACGTCATCGGCAGTCTAGTCTACTTCGAGAGTATCACCTTAGACCATGCGGCCACCGAAGCGGGTTACAAATAGAGTCTTTTAGAAAATAAAAACTTTTTTTCTACTAATATTGATAACATTTTATGTGTATTGAGTATCTCAAAAGTGACAGCTATAGATCACACACACGACTTGAAGTATGAATATGTGAAATTAGATTTAGTAACTTTCAAGCCGTTAGATAAAGCCCGTATTATTCGAATAAGACTGTAGCAAAGTTATTTATCTTCTTTCACGTATTCATACGGCAAGTCATGTTATCCGCAGCTGTCACTTTTGACAGATAAGAGCTCTGTACCAAATAATTTAGAAATATGAGTTATCAATGTTGATACCAATAATAATAATAATTAATAGTTTTTTTTCTAGTGTCTACCAAAATCTGTGGTCAGAGTTCCTGGCTACAGATCCAAAGGTCCCGGGTTCGATTCTTGGCACTTCCAGATTTTTCTATGTGAATCAGTGTGTCTAGGATGGGGCCACACTCAGTCTCATGAGGACAAAATGAGTTTCTCGAATAAATAAGTAGCGGCTCCGGTCTAGAAATCTGAAATTAACGGCCGGAGGGTTTGTTGTGCTGACTACATGGCACCCTCTATTCGCAAATGTTGGAACTATCATCGCCAAGAGCGGCGGCCGCTCGGTCGGTGTAACTCGATCACGGGCTACACCCAATATCATATCTGAGGAAACTGCAGGTTTTATGGAGTAAAGCTTTATCTTTGCTCTCTCTCTCTCTCTCTCAGATAACTGTTGCCAAATCTCCTCGCTCTCGGTTGTGTGTTAGGTGGTAGGCTAAGCTGGTTAAGAAGGAACTACTGGCAACATCGACGAACAAGCGTTGCAAAATTTGTCTTGTGTTTCAGGGAAGATTGACCACGTGAGAACAAGAGAATGGCAACGCTGTTTTCCAATAGTAGCCACGCAGTTACCTCAGGGATGATAACCATGGTGTTGCTTGTCTACCAAATTGGATTGTCGGACCCGGAGATGAACAGTGTCCATATTTTGCCTTTAGGTGAAGTTGACTTGCGTTCAGCCAATCGATTGCAAATATCGCTGAATTACATCCATTACTGTTTCCAGCATTTGGTCATTTTTTAATTCAAGCCATAGATTTCTCCACTACCGGCTGGCTAGACCTGTCGTAGCTTCATATGCCTTATAATTTAACTTAAGACTATGACAGGCACAACAGCCAGCCCCCCGGCCGCAAATTCCTCACTGTGAAAGAGGGTAAACCCATATTTTCATCAATGATACATTATTCGGCCATGCCAGGAATCGAACCCCTTATTAGCTCAGTAGACAGACACTCTAACCGACTGAGCTAAGCTGTCGGATTAAATATAGGTGAATAATTAATTCAATGCAAACAATTACCGTAGCTATTCGGTCATGAAAAAACAAGGTTCGTGAAAATATTATATTCAAATACCGGTACACTAGAACGTCGTTAATTTCTACTAAATGGGACCGAAGCGTGTTCGGATTAACCGGGAGAATACTGGGATACAGTATTTTCACGAATTTTAAATTACAGTTGAATGAATTTAATCAAATGTCCATGTATTCAAGTGACGTACAACACGTGATATGTACTGTAATTATTTGTAGTTACAGTGAAAACACATTGTATTGACTACAACATGTAAATATTAAGCATTTAATATCAGATTTCACTGTTTATTACAATTGTCTTTTAATTATGAGCTTATTAACCAATAAAATATATTTTAATTGACTTAACTTTTTTCCTCGTTTTCCGAAAAGTGTGTTCGGATTATCCGGAATTTCGGACTACCAGGGTTCTTACCATATATTGCATTTTAAATTATTTAACGATAGTAGCTAATATTAATTCTATTCTCTTTGATTTGAGACAATTCTTGTTTAAGTTAATTTCAGTGGTCTTGGAGGTAGAGTGCCCGTCTCATAGCCCGATGTTCGTGGGTTCAAACCCATCCGGGGTCGTCGGATTTTTCTTTGAGCGATGAAAATCGTTAGCACAACTCCCTTCGTAGGTGAAGTAAATCCGTCTATTGTGGACACGTAAAAATATCCCTGGAACGTATGTGAAAATACCTTTCCCGGCAAAATTGGTAGGCCCTTTAGCTCTCTCTCTCATAGAAATTCTGCGTGGAAGGCAACGTGGAAACCACACTTCCTAAACTACTCTAGTTTATGGGGTTTCTACCAGATGGTGCGGACAGCACTAACCAGTCGAAGGAATGAGTGTTATTCCCGGCTCAAGATGGATAGAAATGACATCAAACCAACCTTTGGGTTGTTGAGTGAAGAAGTTCTTGTTTACGTTGTAAACAAACAAAGCACGTCTTTACAAGTGCGCGCCCGACAAGTGGCTGAGTGCGACTGGTTGAAGATCAGCCATAAACATAAGCTAAAGTCACTCTTGTACTTTGGATTGGTCTGCCAAGAAATATATGTTCATGCACCCCCAAAGGGTTAAGGATAAAACTAATTTGGGGTTAGGGGGGATATATTTTTGATCCTCACCTTCCAGACCAGTCGCACTCTTCCCCCATGATGCTGGCCGCGGTACCCGATCCAGCGGCGCCTAGTAGCACCAACAACAGGAACAGCACCGCCGTGGTTGCACACCCTCCCCTCTGTCTGGAGACCGCGACGGTAGCGCCCCCTTCACACGCGGCGGCGGGCCGACGACCCCCCATGATGATCACACGTTACACCTTCACCGCTGACACACCACATGTCCGCACTCTCACGTCTCCCAAGACACATCACCGGGTGGACCGTTGGCGACGTCCGTCCTCAACATTAGAAACAGTCTCTTTAAAAAAAAAAAACCAACACAACATTCACTTCAGTCCGTTTCAATACAAATGTAATTTAAAATAAACAATTCAAACATTCATTTCAATTGTTGAGTCAAAAATTTTTAGGCTTTGCTTCAATTGTATGGCGTTTCAAAAATTCAAAGTATTATTCGAACATTAAAATTAATCGTTCGATTTTTAAACATTCGAATGCACTATTCGAAACATTGAGCTATTCCAATGAAAAATAAATTATATTGAACGCATTGTTGTTCTAAAAATGATTAGCTTTTTGAAATTTCGAATGCTCTCTTTGAAACAATCGCTTTAATTCTTTCAAATCTTTCTTTATGAACGAATACACCGTTCGGACACTCGTTCCAGTCGTTCGATTTTTGAAACTTCAAATGCACTATTAGAAACAATTGTTTCTATAAAAAATATATTTAATATTCGCACTTTTCTAACTTTTGTTTGTTTTTATTTCAAACTCCTCTAACGAACCATTATCTCAGGTGATTTATCCATATTAATTCACAAAAAGACACTTGACGCGCACACCTGTTTATGTCTCCGACCGGATAACTAAGTGCTCCAGTAATTTAACGGAGCAATCACGAACTAACACAATATACAAGCTATAGCGCCGATCTACTACTGGTAGTAAACTCGTAGAGTCGAGGAAAGGAAACTCTAGCTTGTTTTCTGGAAGTGGGGGAGAGAAACGACTACTTGTTGCCTGTTTTGCCTCGTGAGCGCTGCCAGTACTGCTCTCTGAGCGGAGGATCTACGAAGTAATCCAGTCCTCTCGCCACTCCTGCTGCAAGGGCATACAGAACTGGTGGTAGTGGGAGTTACGGTGTGGGTGATGTTTTGGTCCCACGTGAGAGCAAGATAAGGGGTAAATACTATTTATGGGCTGTGTTACTTGGTGCTAAGTTACAAAATTAAAATTAAATATATTTTGGTTCAAATTTTTTTAATTCCATTGTTTTACAAACATTCACTACGTTTATTTCCCTTCCTTTTCTATGATATTGTGACTACCTTTTATTATCCCAGTAAAATATTTTGAGTTATTGTTTGGATATCGATACATTTTCTTACGAATGTATTGTACATATCTGACAGCTAAACCAAATTATTAAATCTATGTTCACGAATACATATGTCAAGTCAGATGATCTACAAATGGTCGTTTTTGATGGATTGGATTATTCTATACCTTTAAAAAACTATTTTATAAAGAATGTTTCAAAAGTCCATTTATAAGAACATCAAGATATAAGCTACAAATATTATTTAAACGTTTTAATGCCACTTTTGAATTAGAGTTTTTTTTATGAATGCCATAGTTTTTTAGTAGGCCTACTTTTTGTATTGACAACATTTTTATGATGCACCTCCACTATTTTTTTTAGTAAGTTACCGTTCCTTACCACCTGTTCAGGTTTTACGTTTATGTACTAATTACACTAGTGGTGTTAGTAATCAGGAAGGCTATATTTTTAGGAAGTGTACCCGCATTTGCGTGGAGGGAGAGTGGAAAACAATTTTGAGGAAAACCACCCTCAGCACACCCAAACGAGATTTGAACCTCGATCTCCCCGTCATCGTTAAGTCTTGTCTACTGCGAAAGTAGAGCGTTAGACCACGCCACCACCGAAGCGGTTAACTCCACTATTAAATAAGTAAATTAAGACAGAGCAATGTGTGTAGAAAGCAGTTTGATTATAATTTTTTCTAAAAGAGGATTTTAATAATGTATCAATCCTAAGTTAACCCAGTCTTTACGTGGCTGGAATTATTTCTCCCCCCTCCCCCCGCGTCTCATTACCCGTTGTGGCCAAAAGGCGGCCACTTCTTGAGATTTAGAATTGGGCATTTTCCAGATATTTCAGAGGAACGAATGCACTTGAGTTATCCGAGTTTTTTTTAAATTTCCACTCCAGTTTAATTTCTCCTTGGTTCGCTTCAGTGGCTGAATGTTCTTTGGAGTCACTATCGTGTTAGACTGACCTGCCGATGACAGGGAGATCAGTGTTCGAATCCCGGGTCAAGTATACTGAGGGTGGCTTTTCATTAACGGTTTCCCACTCTTCTTCCATGCAAATGCGGGTAGATTACCTCTAAAATTCTTCCTTCCTCATCCCTACCCCATTAGAGTAATTATCATATATGTATATAAGCTGAACAGGTAGTAAGACAAGGTGATAACATAAAATTCCCAAGGACATTAACACCAGAAACATTTTCGTTTCCCGGACATTTAGCTACTTAATGTTCAACAGAAATGTGGATTGTTGTTCTTTTTAGATTGGAAAATGTCAACTTTTAAACTATGTTTACAAGTCTATACATGTATAGGGTCATAAAACATAGTTTTGTGTTCATTCCAGTAAACACACAACTCGTGTACTGTTAAAGGTTCTGTCAATATTTAACCTAAACGCAACATCTAATTGACAATATCTCCGCTGCCTAAGCAGACACCTTAAGAATATGTTTCAATAATCTGAAATCTTACTGGAAAATATTCATGTTTAAAATCTAACTGATTTCTAAATATCTTTATGGTAGAATGTCTTTGATTCACACACACTTAATAATATATTTCTAGGACCACGTGAGACGGGAACCAGAATGTCATTATCCACATGACAACCACACACGTCAAGATCCGCGATTCATCTCCGGGCGGTGAAACAGGTTTTCTTCACATACACCAAACGCTCCTATCATGAAAAAAAAAAGAGGCTTCTCAACTTGGTGTGGTTTTTTTCCGGCTGACGTTGTCACATAGCTCGTTCATCTCCCGGAACAGACAGCAGCGAGTCAAGCAACGTCACACAGTCCCTTGTCTATGCCTCGTTGTCACATAGCTCGTCCATCTCCCTAAACAGACAATAGCGAGTCAAGCAACGTCACACAGTCCCTTGTCTGC
>CABFWB010009316.1:0-13577 GCA_902151455.1 Timema bartmani
TTTTTAGTTTGGTGGTCTAGTATAAGTTAAGTTAGTTAAGCATCGATTTGTCAGTAAACATTTCAGTCTCCTAATATTTTGGGTTGTAACTGTTTGATTTACGCTGGTATCCCTAATGTATGAATATATAGGAACATTTTATGTGAAATTTCTGATGATGATATGAATATTTCTATTTCCTATTTGTATTTTTACAACACCCAGACCCCATAACGGTAAATCCCCACTAATTTCCTTGTAAAGTTTTTCCCTTTTTTGCCTCTCTCTGCCTGCCACACAAGTTATTTGGGTAGAATCATCTTTTTAACACAACTAAGTTTAAGACTGAAGTAAATCCTCCTAGACTTCCTTGTAAGGTTATTTTTTTTTTGTTACCTTTGTCACCCTACCTGCCTACCCACTACAACCTGCAACCTTACATGATATCGTCTTTTTAATACAAGTAATTTATTTTTGAGATTGTTTAAACTGGTTTGATATTCTCATTTCCTTAACTGATTATGTAATTTACAACCCCTCTTCCAGCTTAGGGATTCTCTTATTCTGGTGCCCACGATCCCCTTTTAATTAGGATATATGACTAAGATAATTTCGTCCAAAAAATACGGACTATAGCTTACAGTTGTTTATTTTTATAATTGTGTTGGCCGTTGGCCATTTCAATGAGTGACATAAAGAATATAAAGCTGTGTAGGATATTCTTACTTTCTCTCACTATACCATCGGTAGAGGGATCTTATTTGCTCGCAGACCCAATAAAAAACTTTTTTTTAAAAATAAAGTAAACTAACCTGAACTAACATGACTAAATTTGAGCTAACATAAACTAACCTAGGCTACCGTAAGCTAACCTAAGCTAAACTAACCTAAACTATTTTCAACTATTCTAAACTAACCTAACCCCCTTTCAATCCCGGATGTACGCAATTATCATTTCGAAGCTGAACCCTGCCCAAGTCGCCCACCTGCTCGACTCTTTGTGCCCAATTGTCACGGTACGTAATTGTTAGGAAACTTTTTATTTATAATCCAACCCCCTTCATTATCCAGCGTACCTACCTCCTTGGAGTCCTCCATTTAACACACGCACTCCTCCTTTTTATTATTTGTTAAATTTTCACCCCCGATACCCTGAATTAATAAAGGTAATCTCCATAAGAATGGGGAATGAGTTCTATACTTTTCACCTCATCCTATAAGTGGTCCCCAAAAGTTCGAGAACGCGTATCAATTCAAGATTGCCTAAATTTGAAAGTTCACGAACGTTCGCGATTTCGCTGAAGAGCTTATGAAGGGAGGTTTTGAACTTGGAAACTTGGAATGGACACATAAAGGGAATAAACAACACAAACAAAATATTTTAAATTTATTCAAAAATATTATACAATATTTGACGTATCAACCCATTCGTTTTGTAAAGGATCAACTCTTAACATTTTAACATAGGCTCTATCCCCTACTCTACTAAAGACCTTATACATAAAGTAGATGTTTGGAAGCGATGTCTTCTTCAACTCAAGAGCGTAGAATCCTCCAAGTATATGTTTACCATTCATATCTTTGAATATGTACGTTCTAGGGGTCAACTCAACGATTTTACGTATGGTATGTTGAAAATTTTTGTAGAAAAGTTTGCAGAACACCCCTTGGAATAAAATATACTTATGCTTGCTAATATGAACAATACTGCCAAACTTAAACATGCTAAGTTAGGGGTTGATAGTTTTAGAACGTCGTCCTTGACATCTTTGTCTTGGAGTGCACTGTTCAGTTGTATTCATCCATTAGAGAATCAATCATATCAATCCGGTGATACGCTCATTGAGGTAAATCTCGTCCACATCATATTCTTAAGGGTTTGATTAAGTTGTTCAACAACAGTAGATTTATCATTGCTTTATGTTTAGTAATGGCTAATCTTTTGCTTTTTCATAAGTGATTTTAAATCGACAATATAATTTTTTATTTATAATTTTATTTATTAGAGTTATTATACATGTACTTTCTAAACTGATTGATTAGATCAGCACAAGAGAATTTCTATAAGCGAGAGCGAAATGGACTTACCAATTTTGATGGAAAATATATTTTTACATTCCTTATAGGGTTCTTTTACATGCCACAATCGACATGAGACCAACGGCTTAGCTTCCCTTCCAAAGGAAGTTTTGCTATGGATTTTTATCACAAAATAAAAGTCCGTCAACCTCAGCTGGCTTTGAACTCAGGAACATTGGGTCTGAAGGAGAGCACTTTACCCAATGACTACCGAGGTCGGGTGAGCTGGTGGTCTACGGTAAGGTGTCAGACTTCTGTGCTGGGGGTCCGGGGTTCAATCCTCGGTCCTGGCACAGATTTATTTGATTACCAAACCCTTACTTCACCTCTGACAAGAAGTGTATTAATCACAACTTGTAAATGTGAGGAGTGCCATGCATCCATTGTGGTTCGGATTCCACGTTAAACTGTGGGTCCTCCATTTCATCTCACAATCAACCTACCATTACACTATAGCGTAAGTGTGCAATAAACCAAACAGGTAGTAAGACGCGGTGCTAATAATAATAATGATGATAATAATAATAATAATAATAATAATAATAATTATAATATTAATAACTACCGAGGTCATCTGACATTGTAAAACTCTGTTCCATGATCAGTTTGCAGATACTTAGCAGGAGAGAATACGTTTGATGTCGCATCTCGAAAAACGTGGACCATAGCTGCAATAATGTCCCTTACAGTCTCCCCCTCAATGGGTACAGAACAGGCACATTTAGAATATACATCAAAATTGTAAGAGGAAACTTGTACCCTTGTTTTATTTGACGTACGGTACCATCTCCAGCAAATAAGCTTGAAGGGCGATGAAGTTCACGTCCGATCTCCTCCTTGACAGACATGGTTATGGGAATAATGAGTGTGGAATGAATACCTTATAGAATTATGCCTGCCTACTGTGATAGTTTAGTGATCTAAACAATATCGTTCTCAGAGGATGAATGGCAAGCCTGTGTTGATGTGTGAAAGAGACGTAACTGACCGATAAAATCATTTGGATCTTCCCAATATATATGTAAACTTATTTTTCCCCTCTCATTCTTGAATATGCCTTCCCAGCCAAGCTCTGAAAACAAAGGATTAATAATACCTTAATACTTCATTCCAACCAGAAAAATGAAACGTGTGTAAGGCATATTGCTACAACAATGCGCGTTCGTCACTTGTAAAATTCAAGATAATAATATAATAAAATATAATATAATATAATATAATATAATATAATAGGTATGATAGGTATAAGTATTATACATTGGCTCCTAATAAAATAGTAGGTCCAATAGTCCTTGATTGTAAAGAGCCTTGATAATTCCTAGAAGCATAGTTCCATCAGATTCATCAAACAAATTCCGAGTAGCTCCTAACGTGGCATTGTTATCATATTTACATATAACGTAAGTATTATCTCTATGTGAGCATTATGTGTTAAGGTAAGTTTTCAATACACTAATGTTAAATATTCTTAAAGGAGAGTCGTCATCCTTCCCACTCTCACAAACAGTTTCAGGTAAAGATTGTTCAAGAAGAATCTCTTCAGGCTCAGTTCTTTCAGGTAACATCTCTTTAGTTTCAGATCAATCAGACATAATCTCTTCAGGTTCATATCTTGCAGCAACCAACTTCAAAATCTTGTTTATTGGTTTCATGATAGGTTTAAATGTTTCATGGGTGTTAGCATCAAATTCATAACGTGCATCACGAAACTGTTTACACTTTTCTTTAATAATATTACTCGCCTTGATTAAATCATCTGCAATTTTCTACTACATGATGCGAGGCATAAAATAACCTTACGAGGAGTGAGCCAAGCTTTATATTTAAACGTAAATAAGAGACATGTTAACATGAAACATTAGAGAGATTGCAGGATTCTTCTCCAACATGAATGATATTGCGTCATTTTAAGATACTCCAAATAGAGGTGATCTTACAGGGCTATTGTTCAGAAGATAAATAACATTCTTCAGATTCATGGTTCTTGTCAAAATCATCCCAGATTTATTCTAATTATATTGTGTTTCACCATTCAGAGTCCGATAATGATCCCTCAAATCCTTTTTGCTGGGGATAGACCTCAAGAACAGGTAGAGATAACCTACACCGAACATCACATTCACATATATTTTATTTGCTGCATGGAAAGGTGAAATGGGTACACCAATATTACATAAAGTAAATCTATTAGCGTCTCAATATCAATTGTTACACAATATTATTTACTGATATGATATATCTTCCCATAAAATCATACGTGACTGCGTAACCATTTTGCTGTTCAGCCATGGACCACTCCAACTTCACCAGCTTAGTTTCTAAGCTATTCAGAAAATTGTAGATTTTAGCGACGACTATACTAATACTTCTGGCATGCATCCTGGACCTCTTCACTCCTTTGTTGATTAATATTTTCGTAGATAATAGCTATAATTCAATCCTTTGCTATATCGCTAACCAGTGTTTCCAACTGTTTCCTAAAAATAATTGTTGAGAGCATTATAATTTAGTTGATGTGCGTACTATCCTTCGTATCGACGTATGCCTTGGTACAGGCATCTTTCCTTTCAATCGGCTTATAAATTTTGACAAGACATCTGGATCTCACTTCAAAATGTCCATGAAGTTTCAAAGTCATATTTGAATCTTATTTGTTGCCAGTTGTAAATTTGTAAAGACTATGGGCAAATTTGTATGTGGACGTCATGATGTCGTATATTACTCGGTCAATGTAAAATAATCGTTTAGGATAAATTAATCGAACCATCTCCTGTACCGTCCTTCATTAAGATCGTAATTTTTGCTCAACATTAAAAAACCTATCCTCCCCCTCCAGTATTAACGAAAACATCTCTATAAAGTTCTAAAGCATCACGTTTGTATTCCCATGATCATCATAGGCACGCCTGGTATTTGTGTCATACATATTTAAAAAAATGAAGAGGTTACCATTATCTCTAAGCGTATCCTTGGATATTAGAAAACGAGTCTGACATAGATATAAAAATTCTTTAGCTTTATGTCGATCCATATTGAAATAAACTGTAGAATATATTGATTATCTCAAGCGACTTCATCAAAGATGAAAACAGTGTCAGATTTTGCCTCGTTTGGCAGAGATATATCAGCGTTATTAGAGTATGATAAGAATCCTATCCCAAATATAAGTGAGAGAACTTGATAAAAGCGCTGGTAGCTGGGTTAGTATAATGTTTTGGAGTAGATGTACAAGTCCTTAAATATTAATCCTCTCGGTTATTCAGTGGGCTGATCGTTGCTTTCGTGTTTCCACAATTTGATGGTTCACTTATGATACAACGTATTGCAACCGGTAGCAAAGTATCGTTTCTTTTAGGGAGAGCTTTTCCCATATCATGGTCGTTATTACGCACATATAGAGAGTACAGCTGATTCACATGTCGGATGGTAACTAAAAAATAGTATGCAGGGTGATTCGTAATTGTATACAATAAAATGGTGCAGTGGAATCCTAAGTGATATAATAAAAGTATCATAACAACATATTGCCGGGACCACTTCTTTATCGATATACTGATCGGGACAGATCAGATAGATACTATCAATATGCAGTAGAGTATTATATTGACCTGTGTAGTTGAACATTGCACGTTTAAATGAGATGTTCTAAGTGTCCACCATTGCACTCACAACATAGTTAAGCCCTCCTGCACCACGGCTGTTGTGTTCGTTGGAAGATATGTGGCATATCTTGGATAGTATTTCCAGGAGCAACACATTCATTCCACAGCTGTCCTCTTATGCTGTGCTGTTGGGATTCCACAACTCCGTTCATGTAACTTTACAACCAAAAGTCGCAAGGTATGAGATTAAGAGATCTAACCAGCCATGCAACAGGCACATTTCGTCTGATCCATTGCTTGGGAGAGTATTTGTCAAAATGGCGTCTCACTGCATGGTCGTAGTGACAGGGGCTCCTTTCTGAAGAAGTCACATCCTCATTCGCGTTGCCAACAGATTGTCCTCCAGTAGATTGGGGAGAACGGTATGTAGAAAGTGTACGTAATTTTCACCTCATAGTCGTGCCAGAATTTCTTATACCCCAAGTAAAATATTACCCACAGCTCCCACCCAAACGTTGATGGAAAACTAATATTGTAAATGGACCTCTAGGACGGCATTTGTATTTATGTCGGTCCAAATGTGCTAGTTGCGGAGATTGGCAATGCCATTTCAGGTAAATGTTATTTCATCCATTACGATTACTCTGCTGATGAACTGTGGATATGTAACGTGGTAGAGAGGCATCCATTTACTGAATGTTCTACAGCGTTCTAAATTGAGAGCTGTATTAAATTCCTGTACAAATTGCAAATGGAAGTGGAACAGTATCTGGTAATTTACTGTTATCCACACAGACATCTGTGACAGGTGATCACGTGTGGGTAATCACCATGTACTTAAATACAATGAGCGTTCTACAGAATGCAGAATTGCCTCTTCTATTGTAATGGTCCTGCGACTTCGTGGCCTACCAGCTTTACCCATCATAGGTTCAAAGTGACCAGTTTCCTTTAGACGACGAATCAATGGCACAAATAAATATCCTTGAATTTGGGTGTCATCGGACAGAAAACGTGCAGTATATGTTCGAGCAGCGGCAGTGGAATTCTGTCGTTCTTCAAAGTAAATCAGAATCATATCGGTCAGTTTATTGTTTGTGTATTGGTCCAAAATCTTACTCGTCACTTTGAATCACAGAAAGAAGATGAGTGTGAAATTTTATGACCCTGACACACCGAATGATGCATGTGCAATGCTACCCCACAACCTTGCCATATCTTGATAACGAAGCGGTTCCAGCAATATTTTTTAAAATACTTTTTGTTTCATTTTCATTGTATATTTCACTGCATTCATTTATTGTATATAATGATGAATCACCAAATATAGTAACTAAAAATATTTAAAATCGCTTATTACATATCATGGAACGGATAAATTAAAAGAGAAATATGTTATTAAATTATCTAATTAATAAATTACCGTTCGAAGTGCATATACCGAGTTATCAGTTCTGCAGTTTAGATACAAGGTTGGATAAACATATTAAACGTGATGATACTGGTGTTAGCCTACTAAAGCAAGCCTTTAAAAACCCTACATCACCTATTCTTTAGTTAACGATATGGCAGGCAGACATACATCTGATCAATTGATTGCAGAGAAAGTCAGGGAAAAAGTTGATGCGCTGGCTTCAAAGTTAAGTGAGAAAACTGCTGCGTGAGCTGCGACTAACACTATGAAAGCTAAAGTAAAAATGGAACCTGGATTGGTGAGAGATGGCAACAGCAGCAAAAAACTAATGACCATTGTAGTATTCAACGTCAGACGCTGAAGAAGATGATCATGAAGCGAGGATCTTTACCAATACTTCCTTTTATAGCTGTCAATAGTTCCAAAGCACATGCTAAACAATTGAAAGAAGCTCAAAGATATAATCATAAACGTGAAGCCATTGCCATCGATAGAGAGACGTTACTTCGTCCAAATTCAAAACACTACTTTACGCATACCTAGACGACCTCTTATAGAAATAGGTTTACTCATATGTGTATTTTTATAACACCGCGTCTTACTATACGTTTGGGTTATACGCCAATCTCAATTATGATAAATTATTAAAGATTTCTCACTTTAGAGGTGTCCTATAAAGAGATGATTCACCCCAAGGTTTTTAAAGTATAAGTTTGGCTAGTTCCCTATCCCGGCCTGCAATCAGCTTTTCCCGAACACTCAGTACTACCGTGATGTCAGCTCGTGACTTTCCACTGACTAACGCCGGCTTACTTCAGTTAAGTACGGTGTCAATCTCGTTATTCACTTATTATTTATGTCAACTATGCTACCAAACTCCTTATGAATCTAAATACCAGTGTGCTTATTGTAACCTTAATGATTATTTGTGCGTGAGTCGTGAAGAGATACAAAAAGTATTGTTGCACTACTAGAAAAGGCCGGGAAAGTATGGTATCGTTCCCGTGTGCAATAGTATCCATAATATAACTAAGGGCCCTGATGTTATTTAGCACAACTTCACTAAATACCCTAGTGCCAGAAGAAGATGGATTCATCTTTGTAAATGTGATAGAAAATGGAATACGGATTTGTGTTATTTTTACTCGGAACTGTTTTACCTGATAATTATGATGCGACTTTAGGCCAAACTACTGAACTTGCCTCAGAAAAACCAATTAAAATCATCTTCCATTTCCTCCCTTACAACCAAGAATTGCATCTCTTTGTCTTGTCTTCAAACATGTTATCCAAGGGGAAAATATTATCAGTGAAGCTAGGCATAAAAACAGATTGAAAAAATAAATAGTTAGTGATAAACTATCTTCTATAGATATGCAGAGAAAGGAAACCCAAGTTGAGGGTGTAGTTAATTGTGTCTCTAAAAACTTAATCGATGAAACTTGTCAAACCAATTGTAATAAGACAGAAATGATTACAAAATATCTTGGATTACAAAAGAAAAAAAAATTGAAATCCAAACAAGTGAAACAATAAAGTTCGTTGAAACGAAAATATTTGGAAATTTGTAGGCTCAGGAGCAAATTTATTTTCTGAAAAACCACAAAAGTCCCGAATTAGTTGAAGAATCAGAATTCGAGGAAAAATATGCACTGTTATTACAAGTAATCAGTTGGATTTATTGCTTTATAATAAACGCAATCTTCATTGAACATAAGGAAGAAATTGTAGTTGCCTTGATTCTTTGATATTTAAGTAAACGAACGTATGTGTATTTACAACAACAAAGATGTCATTATCAATTACCAGGTTTGTTGATTCTAAAAAAATGAGCTTCTACCCTTGGTAACCGTCAATGATTTATAGAAGACGTGATGCGCATACTGAAGATAGCTGGGAAAATAAAGAAACTCATGAAAAAGTTGGAGTTTTTCAATGTGACGAAATGAAGATAAAATAAGGCTATGATTATGATCCAAGTTTGAATCAAATTTTAGGTCCCTACAAAAAATGCAAGTTATAATCGTTAGAGGACTGTTTTCTAACTGGAAGCGACACATATTTGTGGACTTTGACTTCAAAATTACATCTTAAATATTCAATACTGCTATTATAAAACTTGTTCTTTATTGAAAACACTAAAGTCCAAATTACTCTGTAATAGGCAAGTGTGGATGTTATTAACACGCTAAATTATAATTTCATTTGAGGAAATGAAATATTTAATAACAATAACCCATACTAAATAAATTATATTAACAATAATGGTTTTTATCTCTTATGAGTGACAATGTGAGTGGGGAAAATAGCTTACAATAACCGCAGACCTACTCCACTGTTAGCTCTCGGAGCGCAAAATTGAGTTGCCGTACCGCTGAATTAATAATATTATTTCTGCAAAACTAGTCGTCATATGAAAAAAAAGTTATAAAAGATTAACATCAGACTATTATCTAAAACTTTCACACTGACAAAACTTCCTGGCTGAAAAAAAAATTCGCATAGTACTTTTGTCAGGTCTTGCAATTTCGTTATATTGTTTTTAAATGTATAAATAGTATTATTGACATCTTAAAAAAAAAGTATTGTTGTAATCGCCTAGTTGTGATGAATAAGTACATTTAAAAACACTTTATTTGAGGCATCGCACATCTGTGTAGGGCGATGTATTTAAACGCGCTACATTAAGACGTTTATACGGTTATGCACAGTGGAGCGGCTCTGGTCACGAATTGACGTCCTTAGCTCTCGCTAAGTGAATTATAGAACTGGCTGAACTGGCCAACCTTATATTCAAGAAACTTTAGCTTTACTCTACCACACCACCTTGGAAGTAAAAGAGTGCCATTTTGATAAGGATAGCGGTAAGGGTACGTGATGGGCGGTATATAACAAAACACGAAGGTCAAGCTGAATACTTTGATAGTTTTGGCGATCCCCTTGAACTCGTGCAATACCTCAGAGGAATAACCATAATCCACAATTATTTAATATATTTAAAGTAAAGCACTGTGTACTGCGGACATTTATGTGTATCTTTCCTATAGAATAATATGCATACTCGAGTTCAATCAAATTAATCATGTGTCTGACATTTACGCTGACGGGTCAGAGCTCGAATCATATGGATAACTACTTTCCTCAGATCATATTGGTAGAAGTGAACCGTGAAGAAGAATGGGTTATCGGAATTACCAACATAGCTACGTTTAATTCTGTACCAAACATTGATTAATGGAATCAGAAGTTCCTCTGTGACGGGAAAGAGCTAACCATACCTTCAAGCACCATTATGTTGGAGAAGTTAGAGCGATACCTACAGAGGAAATGGGTTGTGATGTGAAACTCTCATTCTTTGTATATTCAACTACCTTAAATAGTTACATCACCTCTTCTGGAGATATAAACTTAACCCAACCTAATACTTTAACCTCGCCACTTGGGTTCGACGCAGTCGCGCTGCATGGAGGAAATACATTTATCTTTTAATTTTCAGTCACGAAACGAATAGTATACACGCTCTCTGTACTACTAGTAGACGTATGGGGAGATAAGAGTTGAATTTATCTTTACGCTGATTAAGCTGATTTATATTGCCTAGGATATTCACTAATAAAATAATGGATGACGCTATTGATATACGGAATATTGGTAAGCCTGCCACAATTCACTCTGCAATAGCCAGTTTCCAATATCATTCTTATACATCGTATATCCCTGGTCTATTTGCGAACTGGAATGAGATTGTAGTAACAATTCTACAAGCTACCTCACCGTTCTCTCCTACAGATAAAAGAAATACTTTGATGGATATGGGAGAGGTTGGCATTATTTCGTGAATCGTCAGTAACGGGATAATTAATCCTTGTTCTAGAATCACCCACGAGATCAACGAAGTGGAGATTGATCAATCTGGTGATATGGGTATTCCAACACAGCTCAATAAATATCTGTCCATACGGAATGGTAAAGAGACTTGGCTTGCAAACGCGGGATGGAAGTCTAGGTCATGGTTACGAAACAACTATCTTCTACATTAGAGCCTGATTAATTTGAACTTCCGCAATTCGATATCGTCTTTAGTTCAAATTTTTCGTCCGATCCCGTGAATTTTGTTTTAAAACAATGTAAGAAATCGTGGATGATTTGAATTTTGTTTTGGTTAATTCGAACTTTTCCGTGCTGTGCAGTATTGTTTTCCTACTTCTAGTTGTAGCGCCGTGTTCTATTTTTGGAAACAGGGGAGGCAACGTTGGAATACGTTGAAATACAGTCACTACCCTTCTTCACGCCCCACCCATTATATCTTGATAAGTCTTTGTTTAAACGTACGGTTCTATACTCCGTTAGTCAAGGTCGAACCCCTCAAGCTGTTACGTGTGCTGTTCTTAGTAATTCGGTCGTAGTTATGTTCTTGTGACTTGCGAGTTTATTTTGTTTTGTTGTTTAGATTTAGTTTTGTTTAGTAAATTCTGTTTAGTAGAGTTTGTGTGTGTATCGTGATGTCACTGTCCAAGGCACAGTCATATAAAACATTAACTTTGGCCGAAAAAAGTAGCGGTGATAAATGAAGTGGAAAAGGGACTTAAAAATAAACCATAAATTGCAAAGGCCTTCAGAACTTCCCCTTACATATTTTCAACATTTTTGAAAAACAAACTAAATATTTTGAGCAATGAAAAACAGAGTGGACAATATAGGAAATGATTAAGATGACCGGAAAACCTTTATTTGGACAACTGTGTATTAAAGTGGTTCTAACAAGTGTGAAACAAGAAAGTCCCAGTGAGCAGCCCTATTCTTAGAGCAAAGGCTGAACATTTCACATCTGAATTAGAAAAAACACACTTCAAAGCGAGTGCAGGGTGGCTAGATGGATCCAAACAACGAAACAGAATTTCCTTCAAAGCTCTAAGTGGTGAAAGTGGTGCTGTTGATGTGCGTTCAGCTGATAATTGGAAGGAAGTTTTGAAATAAATGAACCAGGACACAGAGCTGAAAAACATTTTTAACGTTGATGAGACGGGACTTTTTACAAGTGTACTCCTGACAAAACTCTTTCATTTAAAGATGAATGGTGCAGTGGGGAACAGCTTAGTAAATATCTAAAAACACTTTTAGTTTGAGAAAATATGGATGGTTCTGAAAAAATGTCGTTGTTAATGATTGGAAAATTGGCTAACCCAGGTTGCTTAAAAAATATAAAATCTAAATCAGTGGAATATGAGTCAAATAGAAAAGCATGGATGGCAGGTGATCTGTCTAAAAATAGCTTTTAAAAATCGACAAGCAGTTTGGCAAACAAAATCGGACAATCCTTTTATTAATTGACAATTGCACTGCTCATACCAAAGAGTCAAGGCAACTACAATTTCTTCCTTATGTCCAATGAACTTTGCGTTTATTATAAAGCAATAAATCCAACTGATTACTTGTAATAACAGTGCATATTTTTCCTCGAATTCTGATTCTTCAACTAATTCGGGACTTTTGTTTCTTTTCAGAAAATAAATTTGCTCCTGAGCCTACAAATTTCCAGACATTTTCGTTTCAACGCACTTTATTGTTTCACTTGTTTGGATTTCAATTTTTTATTCTTTTGTAATTCAAGATATTTTGTAATCATTTCAGTCTTATTACAATTGGTTTGACAAGTTTCATCGCTTAGGTTTTTAGAGACACAATTAACTACACCCTCAACTTGGGTTTCCTTTTTCTGCATATCTATAGAAGATAGTTTATCACTAACTATTTGTTTATTCAATCTGCTTTTATGCCTAGCTTCACGGGTAATATTTTCCCCTTGGATAACATGTTTGTAGACAAGACAAGGAGATGCAATTCTCGGTTGTAAGGGAGGAAATGGCAGATGATTTTAATTTGTTTTTCTGAGGAAAGTTCAATAGTTTGGCCTAGAGTCACATTCATAATCATCAGTTAAAAAAGTTCTAAAAAATATAACACAAATCCGGATTCCATTTTCTATCATGTTTACAAAGATGAATCCATCTTCTTCTGGCACTAGGGTATTTAGGGAAGTTGTGCTATATAACATCAGGGCCCTTAGTTATATTATGGCTACTATTGCACATGCTAACGATATAATACATTCTCGGCATTTTCTAGTAGCACAACAATACTGTTGTAAAACTTCACGGTTAAGGTTACAATAAGCACACAGACATTTACGATTCATTGGTCATTTGGTAGCATACTAGACATTAATAAGAAATGAACGACGAGATTGACACCGTACGACTATGTGTAGTACTGAACTGAAGCAAGCTGGTGTTAGTCAGTGGGGGTCACGTGCTGACATCACGGCAGCACTGAGTGCTCGGGAAAAGCAGACTGCAGGCTGGTATAGGGAACTAGTTAAACATATGCTTTAAAAACCTTTGGGTGAATCACATCTTGAGAAGACACCTCTTAAGTGTGCGATATAGTGGAGCTCCTTTTCAGTTTTGGGGGTGGAGAGTGAGGGTTGGGGTGAGTCATAGTTG